>PVJO010017635.1:0-38713 GCA_004026905.1 Hystrix cristata | reverse complement strand
ACACTATCTAAAAATTAGGGTGCTACTCAGGGTAAGAAATGAGGTCAAGTTTTCATCAAACGTGCAAAATGATGACGTGACTAAAACACACGTTAATACAGAAGAGGACTAGTTCTGACAGGAACCTATACATCAAAAACACAGACAAACACCGTAACAAATTATTTCATATTTGACTTCTTTTCTCTTACAAAAATTGATTGAAAATATTGGTAAAACTACTCATTTAAGTAAATCAAATGAATTCCAGTAATACCTTGATTCACAAATGCTTCTGTTCATGAACAATTTTGCAATTCTGCAAAGTTTGCTTCCATTCATGAATTCCACAATGGGTGATGAATATGATGTCAGCCATCTTCCCTGCAGGAACACAAATGCGACTATCTTCCCCAGAATCCTGCAATGGATTAAATTTGTGAGGTACCGCAGTACGGTATATGTACTAAATACTGTATTAAATATAAATACAGATCATGGCTTGAAACTAACATTCTTTTTTTTTTAATTTTTCCAACTATTGAGGTTAAAGTTATATAACAATAGAATACACATATATATATAGTATTGAGGATGGAACCCAGGGACTTTTACATTGAGCTACACCCTCAGCCCCTATTTTATTTTGCTTTATTTTATTTTATTGTGATGTGGTCTCACTAAATTGTTCAGGCTAGCCTTGAACTTGCAACCCTCCTGTCTCAGAAATATGGTGGTCTGCTGATGGCTGAAAGCAGGTTTCCTTTAACCTAAAAATGCAGTTGGCAATACATGTCTGACAGTACACAGTGCCTCAGTGACTACACTTAGAAAACTGTTTAGATTTCAAACATCTATGATTATGGGTGACATGATCTTCACTGAAGTGTAATATATTCTGAGTTTTTTTTCATTAAGTAAGTAGGGAGATAATGTAAGAAACGGCTGACAGTCAGTAAGATAAAGTGCCAGCGTCGGGTAAGTCTCTGTTACTGCTTTGACTTTGCTACTTGTTAAATTCTGAATGCTGAAGTAAACTACTCTCCTTGTCAAAGTCAAAGTCTGCGTCTCAATATTTAAAATATGGTTATAATACAATTTACTTTCTTTATCTTGGGCTTCTAGAAAAGAAAGGGGCTTTGTGTCAGATAAGTGCATGGTTTTAAGTTCTCTGTCCCCCGCTGCTGCTGTGTGTGGCCTTAGGCAAAATAAACAAGCTCAAAACTTTGTTTCTTTATGCTATAAAATTGAGATAATGTTGGCTATCATGAAAATTAAATGATACAATGGCTATTTAATTGGCAGGTTATTCTTAAAATCTTGAGAGAGAAACGATAGAGCCTCTGTCTTAGTTAGCTTTTCTAGAGTCAATGGTTTGTAAGAGAGCAGATTTAATACAGGACATTTATAAATTACAATATTCACCCACAAGTCAAATACAGGAAGAATGCCGAATGTCCATCTAGGCACCGGAGACCCGAAAGATCCAATTGAGGGCTGGGAGCCCACGGCACTGTCCCATGTAGGTCTGTGGCTGCAGATGATGGCTGAAGAAACCTTTACTGGAACCAGAATACGATGCTCACAGCAGAGAGGAAGACCAGAGCTCCCCCGAAGCAACAGCAGCCATCCTTGATGACAGCAAGGCCCCAAGCTCCTTCCTCGATGAGAACAGCCGAGTTGCTTTCAGGAGAACCCGCCACAGCAGAGCTTCTCCTGGGAAACAGCCCACCACTCGCTTCTGCTCCCACTCTGCTTTATGGTGCATCAGTAACAATCCTCAGGTGGATTCTCTACATCCAGAATCACCCCAGTTCCGTCCAGCTGGGTGTTCTGGCTCATGTTGACCAATAAGTCCACCACAGCCTCCAAAGTGCATCACGTGTGATATCCAGCAATTTAGCAGGAAGTTGAGTGGTCTGCCCTCACACCGCCTTAACCTTATCTCTTGATGTGATATTTTAGAAATCCCCAGTTTCTTCCTGTGCCTTCTCGTATCTAGAAGGCTGGTCATGTTTGCACCTTCCGTGATTTAATGCTTGTTCCTGAGCCTACCTGCTGTTCGTTCTGGAGAACTTCTTGATTACTTCAAGGTGCTTGCTCCAGAAGCATGCGGCCCATGCTGCTCTTCTGCTACAGGAGCTGCCTGGGATAGTGCCTGGGGACAAGCACAGCCTGCAAAGGGCTGCTGCTTCAGGTGCCGACGCTCCTACTGGGGGTGCATCTGCCTTCCCGGCCACTTCCGAAGAAGGAGATTTGATGTGTGCCTCGTGGTGGGTTTGCAGGCATCAGGACAAACAGACTCCTGGTGAACTGTGCGGTTCCACAAGGTACCAGGCGGTATCTGCCTTCCACAGCCTGACACTGGGCTATAGTCGAGCTAATGTCAGCATTGAACTGAGTCGTCCAAACTGCAGCACTTGCCTTTATACTTCAACTTTCCCCTTTAAAAATCGCTTTCTACAGGACAATAGATTTGCGGAAAGATCTGGTGTCTTTCCCCAGAGACTTCAGGCCGTGAATCTTGTGCTTTGTGCCTTGGCCTTATCTCTCTCATCTTTTGCCTGATGCTGGGTCGCAGGAGACTAGCTCTCCATAGAGTTTAGTAGCTCAAATGTTTGGAATACAGGGGACTGATTCATCCTCCTTTTCTTCCCAGGAAGTTTCAGTTGCTTATACAAATTTGAATATATTCTTAGCAGAAATCATAAAAATTATGCAAAACAAAATTTAACAAATTTAACAAAAAAGATATTCCCAAATATATTCTGTAAATAATGCAAGCTCAGAAAAACCTATAATATATTTTAAAGAAATAAAGTAAAACCATTAAAATAGAATAATTTTAACTCTCAAATGATTTTGGCAAAACTCAGATACATGTGAACAATGTTTAAAAATTATATGCTTTTTTTCATAGGTGAGGAATTGGTTAGATATGACTTTTCCCTTCTGGCACATCTCATTTTCAGAAATGTTCATGTTGTCCTTGATATAACATTGATGACTTCACTGTACTGAGACCAAGCAAGAGCCTTTTATATTAAACTTTTCACTACAGTAAAAATATTTCTATACTTGGCTTGTAACGTTCTTGAATTCTGAATATGCAGTTATCATTGAAAAATAGTCGGCTACTTTCTAATTTGGAGGTTTTAATAATTTCAAAAAGATCAGGGCTGATGTGGTTTAGGACGGTAGCATGAAGAACACAAATAAAGTATGTACAAAATTTCCTTCCCAAATTAAACATTTAATGTGAAATAGTTATTACAAAATGGCAATATTCCCCTTGATTAAAAAAATACAGAAACATATTTTTAAACACTTCATTCTCCCTCCCACCTATTTTATTCTTTAGTAACCAGCAACTAAAATGGCAATGTTTTGGTAATACATTCACTTACACAGATAAACATGCACACATTATTTTATAAGCATGATATTATAGGCTACTATTATGGAAGTGTTTTAAAATAACTATCAGTTTTCAAAATGAAAATATTTTGGAGAGGATAAATTTTTCAAACATTTTGTCATGCTAAACAATTAGATATTTCTTTTATTTGAAATAAAATTACATTCAACATACAAGTTTTAGAATGTTATTGAATATATTACTTAAACGGGCTTTTAAAAATACTTGTTACATAATAGAAGAGGCCTTCATTTTTAATTTAAGTATAAAATCATCAAGAATGGAAATTTCCAAACAAAATTAAACATTTGGCAGTGTATTTCTTAGGGTGTCCCAAGAGTGCTTTGCATAATTCTAAAGATGCATCCTTCATAGGTTTGGGCAGCTTGAATTGAAAGTAGTAATGAAATAGTGGTTAACATTTCTTTCTATTTTTTCTTTTCAGAGTAAAATGTTCAAGTAAATGAACAGTTGGTTAATATTATACATATATATGTATAGATATATAGATATATAGAGAGATATATAATGATCTCAATGAGATTTCGCTCTTCTTCCAAGTAATTTAGAATTTGTGAATATTCACATTCTGCCTCTTCAGCGTCCTTGTATATCTTTTCCAATGTCTTTATTTACCTTCTGAGAGTATTTGCATTTCTTTATTTTTCTCCATAGTGCTCGGATAGAAAGTTATTCAACAGTTGGGTTTGTATCTGGACCTTTTTGATGCTTATGATCCAAAGATTTAGAATATCAACTTATATCTGTTTATGTATAAATCTAAATGTAATAGACAACTACATTAATGGTGTCTCAATTAAATGTATTTTCATTAGAAAATGTTGAGTCCATACAATTAAAGGTAAAACTTATTATGTCAATATCTACAGTCTTATGAAGAAGACATTTTCTCTTTTAAAACTGTATGTATTTAATACATAGAGCACGATGTTTTGATATACTTATCTTGACATACAAATACATAGTGAAGAGATTAGTCAAGCAGATCATTTTGCTCATGATCCCATACTTATCTTTCTTTTCCTTTTTTGTGATAGGAGTACTTAAAATCCATTTCTTCAGCTGAGCACTACTGTAAAATCCTGTTATGTGTTAGGTTTCTTAGACCTACTCATTTTACATTACTGCAGTTTGTAGCCTTTGGTCTCCTTTTCCCATCCCCCTCAGACTGCCTAATACCATTCTACTCTCTCTTTGTATTTTGGAAATCTTACATTCCACGTATAGATGAGACAAGGAGTATTTTTCTTTCTGTATTTCGCTTAGCATAATGGCCTCCAGACAGACCCACGTTGTCCCAGGTGGCATGTTTTTGAGGCTGACTAAATCTTGTCATATGGCACGATGTCTCATCCACCAATGTGCTCACAGGCACTTTGGGTGCTTCTCTTAGTGCTAGTGTTGATTTTATTGTTTGCAGTTGTGCACTCTCTTCATGGTAAGATTATACATCCCTGCGCACAGCATCTGATTTGTCCTGAGAAAAGAATACGCCTCACGCCTCACTACTCTGTGGCTCGGTGGTGCTGTTCATTCTGGCAAAAGGGACAAAAGTCAGTGTGACCAGTTCCATGTGTAAGCAGAAACTTCAAATAGTATTTCATGGTTTGGCACAAAGGTTGTTTTTCTCTCTTATTAAGAAAATGTGCCTGTTCCACCAAAGCCTGCCTTGTTGTGGGGGGAGGGGATTTTGTAGGATCCGGAGATATTGGGGAATGGGATTATGACACGGCATAACTGACGGATGCTAATAAAAATTTGAGAAATAAAGTTGACTATTACAAATTTTCCAAAGAAAGTCAGGTATTCAGGTCCAAAGTAATTATAAATAGGTTCATTTGTATAAAAATGCGAGCTCGCACATGAAGTTTCCCTCAGACCACCTATTCTCTTTCCTGCACACCCGGCCAAGGCACAGCATAATTCAAACAGGTAACTTATCTTCTAGGTAACAAATTAGCAATTCAAAACTACTTCTAGGTGGGGGTTTAGCTCAGTGGTTAGAGTGCTTGCCTTGCGAGCACAAGGCCCTGAAGCACACGCATACTTACAAAAAAAAAAAAAAAAAAAAAAAAAAAAAAAAAAAAAAAAAAAAAAAAAAAAAAAAAAAAAAACCCTACTTCTAGTTGCAAGGAGTATAATCAGAGGTGTAGCTATCTTCTTATAAAGTTATATCAGCCAAAAACTCTTTAAAATACAGTATTTACTCTGTAAAATACGGAAAATTATTTCAAACTCAAAACGAGTTTAGGGATAATTAACTAATAATAGTTTATGATCTATTGAAAACACTATAAAAAGTCCAAACAACTTAGCATTAAAGTTTGTTTTACTGCGGGGTATGGCATTTTTCAAGGAATCTTGTCACTTTTTATTACTGGCAAGTTGAGAGAGGTTTTTCTGAGTTGCATTTGAAAGCCATAAAGTCCTGTGGAGCATAGTAAAGTGGTGACTGAAAAATCCCAAATGAGTACTTAAAAATTACTACTTTTCGATATTCTATATTGAGAAATGAAAACTCCATGGCCACAACTGGTTCTCGGTACCAAAGTCTGACATCTAAATTCAGGACATAAAGACCAAAAGTTGTGCTCATGTTGTTACTGCACTTATATGCCCAGATGTTACCATCTTGGTGCTAAAAAAAACAAAACCTTGCCAACTTTTTAATGATGTTCCTTTATGGGATGGAGTAGCTAATCTGACCCGACATTGTGAGAGTAGATGTTCCTCGCCCCGCCCCGCCCCACCCAACTCTGCCCCCTCCGACAGACCCCATAAAGACAGGCTTCTTTGAAGAAGTAGGTGAGCAGCCTACGAATAATTTGCATTGTCTCTGAATATTCTTCAGTTCAGAATAAGTTTCTAACATGTAACCAATACTCTATAATGAAGTTCTTGCTTGCTTTTCCAGACCAGACAGGTGCTCTGATTATTTTCTTTGAAATTTAGCCAGATGTGGTGGTGCACACTTGCAATCCCTGCAGTCGAGAGGCTGAGGCAGGAGAATCTCCATGAGTTCAAGGCCATGCGGGCCTAAATAGTGAGTTCAAGGTCAGCTTCGACCACATAATAAGACCCTGTCTCAATGAAAATTATCTTTATCGTTAGATTATTTGCCCAAACACAGCCTAGTAGCTTATGAAAATTCTTTGCACCATCCTGTAAGCTCTATGACAGCAAGGAATATCTGTTTTACTCCAGAGTGCATCTTTCATTACTTAAAGCTAATAGATACCTAATAAATAATGTGTTAAATACATTTAAAGAAAACTAGATAAGTCAATAAATACATTAATGAGGAATGGTCACTATACCTTTGGTATAGTATTGTTTCAAGAAGATATTAATCCCTAGTTTGGCTTTTCATTAAAAATATATTGGTATTTCTTTTATCATACTACCTGTAATTACTATATTTCAGGCCTTTTAATGAGATTAGTAGGTAGAGTTTAGGGCCAATAAATAATTTTGAAGTTTCAATTGAGAGAATTACCCATCTATGAAGACTCGCCTTAAGTCTATGCACTTCAGCAGCTTTTTGGATCAAAGCTCCCAACAGTGTGTACAACCCTGTGTGAGCTTACCAGTGAGTAGAGTGGGCCAGAGAGAAGCAAGGAGAAAGGACAGAGTTATCTCAAAGCATTTCTTTCTCTTTCAAAATCATAGAAAGAATATTAATTTGAGGGACTAATAGCTGTGTACATGTACTAGATTTTTAAATATATAAAACTGATGTTATGAAAAAATAATAACTTTAACTATTATTAGATTTGTAGTCATTTTCACTACAATGCTTGCTCTGTATCAATGGATAATAAAGACATAATTACTATCACATAAGTATATGGAATATTTTTAATATCAGGACATGTTTTAATCAATGTTGGGCATGTATACAATTTAACAAAGCACTCCATGACTCGGTGGTTTAAAACATAAGAATTTACTTGTCTTCGTACATCAAGTCGTTTCCTGGTTGGTTGATCGACACTGAGGTTGTCTGCGCTCATTTTAAACTTCCGGTTAGCCGGTCTGCACAGAGGGCCAGCCTCTCTTGGACTGGTGAACTGCTGCGAGGGTGTATAACTTTCTATTAGCAATGCAAGAATAACAAATCGAAGGAGGGAAACCTCTGATATTTCTTAAGGTCTGAGTTTGTATCTAGCATAAATTTGGTTCTGTTCACATTTCATTGGATGAAGATTACATAGTAAAGCTGAATATCAATTGTTTAGAGAAATAGAAGCTCATTCCAGTTTAGGAGGCTTCAAAGAAATTAAAAAGTGGAATAGATAGAGAATGAAATGAATTATAAGGAAAAGAAAATGCAATCCATTTCACAAAATAGTTCTCTTAATTGAGAAAATGGAAATGTATGGCTTCAGATTCTCTAATATTCCTTCCTATTAACTCGAAACAGAAGAAGACCATATTTTAAGCCTTTTTCTCTCTTCTCTCTTTTTTCCCCTCCCTCCCTCCCACCTTTCCTTCCTTCCTTCCTTCCTTCCTTCCTTCCTTCCTTCCTTCCTTCCTTTCCTTCCTTCCTTCCTTCCTTCCTTCCTTCCTTCCTTCCTTCCTTCCTTCCCTCCTTCCTCCCACCAGGGAATGAACCCAGGGCTTTCACCCTGAGATACAGCCCCAGCCTATCCCTTTGTTTATTTTTTAAATTTTGGGGCAGTTCCTCTCACTAAATTGCTACATTGCCCATGCTGGATTTGAACTCGTGCTCCTGAGCCTCTCACAGGTCTCACACGACGGGTCTAAAGGATGGAAGGAGTCACACATTCCGCCTGTGTGCTTTGACTCAGAAGCTCCTTTCCTCGGTTGGTCAGAAAAGAGAGACCTTTCATCAGTGTTCTGTGTGTGAACATCACTGCATCACTGTTCTGTCAGTGCCCTCAGCACTAGTCTAGTGCTGCTGCCCCTAGTGTGTGGATTCCTCCGAGCAGCTTGAGAGCCTAAAAGCAGCAGGGAGACAGAAAAGGATTCCCACCCACGTGCACGCAGCCCGCAGAGGTGGCCCTTCCAGCAACAGGCCGGCAAAGACAGCGTTTCTCTTGGAGACTCATCTCTCTCTATCCACTGAATATTTCCTTCCAGAGTTTCCAGCTGTATTTCGTGGGAGAGAAAGGGTATTTTTTTCCATTTTTACCTATTCCAAAATTTGGCCTGTATAATTTTGATTGCCAAAAGGATTCCTCTTAATGTTCTTTCAACCCACCTGGAAGGATATTATCCAAAGATGCAGTTAAAAGTCTGGCTGCCTCGTTCAGGATAAGGATGGCGTTGAGGAACGTGTTTATAGCACCGTCGGGTGCTATTCTCTTCTTGAAAATCCGCAGGACACTTTCCGGAGCTTTAGCAGATGGAATAGTTAGACTACTTCTAAGTGCCTCGTTTATTGTCTTCATTTAGCTACTTGATTGCCAAGAAGAAAATTTTTCTACTATAATTAGCGAGTTTGTGGCCTGGATTTTATACTTATTTCAATTTCGATGTTATCATATTCTATCTCCTTTTATTTTATTTTTATCTACTTCATGTCATTCAAATTTTATTTTAAGGTACTGTGTCGTATTATAAGTATTTATACAGACACTAAACCTTTCTCTAAAAAAGAATATAAAGAAATCTCTGAAATTACATCACATGTCATAACTGAGAAGTTGGTGTATATAATAGGAGCAGAAAAAACATGGATGTGTTAAAAATAATTATTATTTCAAATTCTATTAACTTAGTCCACATTAAATCATTTGAAATGTATTTTAGAAAACTATTATTAGCAGAATGTAAAAATTAATTTTGGAACAAATATACCTGGATAGAAATGCTTCCAAGAGCTGGAATAAAATGATTTTGAAGTCTCTTGAAACTCGTCAGAAGATGCTGTTTAGGTTTAAACAGCCAATATTACTACCTAAGAAGTAGATTATTGATGCTTCAGCAGTCTGGCCTCTTAAAATGTAGTACATGATTAGCTTAATTTAAATTACTCTTTCGCATTTATAAATTTATTTAAATAAATTATTTCTACAAATCACGCCTACCAATCTTATTCATAGCTCACCCCCACTCCCTTCATGCCAACTCTTCCTTATTATAGCATATATACATATATATATTTTTTTCATGATGACATTGAATTTACAGACATGGAAAGCTGCATTGCACATTTTAGAAAGAAACTAAGCAACTAAATTTTCTGATCCTGGCAATTCCATAACATTCGTTGTAACAATGTCAAATATTTTCTTGTAAGTATATTCTTATGTTTTCCTGCTTTACAGCTTGTTATTTTTATCTTTAACACAAAGGATTGGTCTTTTTTCTTAGAAGAGACCTTGTTCTTCAATCTAGATGGACTTCTCCTTTTATGTTTGACCTATTCTCATGTTAAGAGGCTTAAATCCAGTTTTAATGTCAAATCTTCTTTGATACTATGATGGGATAAAAGATTTTATCTTCCAAAATAGGCCACATTGCCACATTCAAAAACTTCATTACATTTTAGAAAATAGTAAGTGTGAAATAGAGTCTCAGATATATGTATAAAGTATAAACCAATCATTTTAAACTCACATCTAAGAATATCCTATTAAAAATAGATTTGCAAAGGTCTTACATAAGCAAAAATGTTCATAGGGGGGTGTTATGGTTCGTGTCTAGATGTCCCCCCAAAGCCTCACGTGGTAAGAGATAGCTGGATCTAGAGTGTGTGATGCTGGGATTAAGGGTGTGTGATTACCAAATCCACTGATTGGTTTAGCACCATCCTAATCCTAGAAGCCTGGATAAGATATAAAATACAGGAAGAAGCTGGTTAGTCCCCTTGCTTGTATCCCTTGCTTACCTGGCTGCCTTCTGCCTGTCTGCCATGCCACCTTGCCTTGGATCCAGCAGACTGTGGACTGAAACCTCTTCACTTAATTACCTTTTCTGCCCCAATCTCTCTTCTCTCAGGAATTAAAATTACTTGTATATCATATGGATTGATATTGTTCCACAGGTTGCTGAGAGAATAGAATCAGATATTCGGGACACCTATCCAATGAGGTAATAACAACTCCCAGATTTTTACGGAATATAAATACTGCATTTCTTTGGCGACTAAGGTCATATCGTGCTCTACGTGAGCCTCTACTCCGGAAAGGTAGAGGATCTTTGGTGAAACCCTGTTCAGTTTGCCTCTTGTGTAAACAGTGCAAGAACACAGCTGCTCACTGCCACATTTGCTCTCTTCCGACTGGCTTAACCCTGATACTCACGAGGTTCCTTCCAGAAAGGAAATATTACTAAGCCATTTACCAGTGACCAGAATTTCATGAATATCTGCACATTAGGTTGCTTTTCCTTCCATCTCTGCCATTCCTCCTGTGGATCTCCACAGGATGCAGGGACTCATTTTGAAGTGAATATCCACTATCTGTCGCAGAAGACACGGCCTTGTTTTTGCACCTCGATGGTCTGCTCCATGACATTTGTATCTGGGCTTGACAAAGATAGTCCACAAGTTTGTTATCTGCCGTAAGTGCCTTTAGCACCATTGGACCCTGATTGGACCCTGTGAGTCATATATGTATTCTGACTGAATACGAGGTATCTAATTTTCCAGGCCAAACCTGCTACAAATTCTTATCTTCCTACATCAGACTGGAAACTCAGAGTCATTAGAATCAACAATAACTAAAATATAGATAAATACTATTTTATTTAACTTGTTTCCCACATCTAAATTTGTTCAACCTCAGATCTTTCTCAGTAGTGGAAATTAAAAGATACAACCACTTTCCTTATAGAGAATTTTATAGCATGATCCATACCCTGAAAACAACTGACATGATTATTCTCAAACTTCTGTCAGAAGTACGCCTTAGCAACTGTATCTATGGGACTAGTATAGCAGAGTAATGTAGCTCTCAAATCCCATTTCTGAATGTATTTTCAGGGGAAGATCAATCGGGTACCAAGTATCCTCACCAATATTCCTCAAAAAAGAGACCTTGAGGTAGAGAATAAAGATATCTGCCATTTTATTTGGGAGTATAATCCTTAGAAAAAAGAGAAAGGGTGGAGGGCTGGGGGTTTATCTCAGTGGTTAGAGTGCTTGCCTAGCAAGTGCAAGGCCCTAAGTTTGATCCCCACTACGAGAGAGAGAGCGAGAGAGAGAGAGAGAGAGAGAGAGAGAGAGAGAGAGAGAGAGAGAGAGAGAAAGGGATTGAATTAATAATCAAGCTAACACTTAATATTCATTGGGAACCCTGAATCTTGGACCACCATCTGATGGCTTGCAAAAAGATCGTTATAAATTATTGCATCAAAGGACCATATAAGACAGGAAGGGAAAGAAGAAAAGTCCAGAAAGCTCCTATGTATAGGCTTTTGGATCACACTGGTTACAGGTGTGCCTTACAGGATCTCAGGCAGCTACTAGGTGGGACCCAAGAAGGCACCAAGTGGGGTTCCACGGCATTGCATCCCTCAACAGCGGCAGGAAGAATCCTGGAAGGTAAGGGGTGTGCAGCATGGAAAATAAGCAAGGACTCTCGAATGTGTCTGCGTGGAGTCTACGAGAGCTCACACACAGTAGGCCAACCCTGTAATAGCTCCACAAGAGGACTAAGGCTGAAAGGTCTTTCAGTGGTACATAAAAAGTGCCTCATATACGTAATAAGGCATAAAGAAGTCTCGTTTTATTGCTAATAATTGTTACTTATGACTAGTATGAGTGCAGCAAATTTCAAATCTGATCCCACTATATTTACTACTCTCTAGTATTGAGATATCGAAGTCTAAAAACCGCTTATAGTATAGCAGCAAAAGCACAATCTCTCATTTACCCCACGTGCAAAAGAAAGCAGTAAGATCTGTTAGAAAACGCCCAAGCGGTCTAGAGGAGTGAGCATGCAGCTGCTCTGTGTGCTTGGCGCAGTGCCAGGTCACCCTTCAGCCCTCACTGTGCTGACAGGTGCCAGGAAGGTTTTGCTGTGGGCAGCCAAGCAGACACGACCCCACGGGAATTTTATGTCTTTCCAGATCTCTAACCGAGAAATTATTTTGTTCACTCTTTCTTTTCTTCACACACTGCACCTCGAAAGGCTGCTCTTTTCTCCTGAGCTGCTTTCCTCTTCCCTAAACAGGTTCTGTTCTCCAGATAGCACTTTCTTTGTCCTTCTCTGAAGACTTCAGCCCTTTATCTGGTGACTGGTCTTTCTTGTTTCTCCCGCCTGCACACGGCTGTTAAACTTTCCTTCCTCTTCTCAGCTTTCGACACGGCTCTGCTGTCATGGTTCTTGTGTAATTTTTACTTGTGTTTATGTACTTTTAATATTACAAATGAATCTATGTTACGAGTAAAACATTAAGCATATCATTCTTCAGGAAAAGATAGCCACAAAACTCTGAATGCACTTAGAAAAGATGAGTTATCTAGCTATCTATCTTTAATTTTCCAGTCTATCTTTTGCAAAATGTTGTCTTTTCATTCGCTGTCTAGAAAAACTTCACATAGAGATTTTAAATAAAATCCACTACAAAATGTTGGCTTTCTGAACCAATTAGTGCTATTCATTTGGGAATACATCTTGGGTTTTTGTTGTTGTTGTTGTTGTTGTTTTATTTTGAGTCAGAATCTCACTGTGTTGTAGTTCAGGTGGTCTTGAGCTCGTTATATACCCACGCTGGTCTGGGGCCTAACATAGTTCTTATTTAGCCTCCCAGGCACTGGGATTATGGACATGTGCCACCATGCCCATCTACATCTCTTTAGTATTGCTAGCTCATATGCAATCTTGCCTATATCTCTGTCACTTTGCCAAGGCCAAGAGCATGACCACTATCCAGCCTTTGTGTAGTCTGCCCCTCGTTCCACTACTGAATGAACTTCTTCCAGTTACCGTGGCAGTGTGTGTTTGCTTTCATCATTGTGAATTTGATCCAGTATATGTCTGGTACTATTCTAATTACTAAATATGTTTAGCTACTTAATCCTTAGGACCATTCTACCAGCTGGAAACCCATCACCAGCTAGGGCTGGATTGTTACCGTCTGTGTAGTTACCGAGTGACAGCTCTAGGGCAACACTGAAGTGAGTCACCTCTGGGATGTTCATGATCTCAGCAGAAACCGGAGCGCTATGTCCAGGGTGGAAAGGGGAAGAATGGAGCACATTTAGACAAGGAGATGTCTTGTCATGTGAAAGCACCCTGGTTTTTAGAGGCCCAGAGACTGGGTAAAGTAAGATTACCTCAAGAAAGGGATGTTATTAGGTGACTAATAACGTCCTTCATAGCAGAAATCCATTTCATAAATTTAACACAACCGTAAAAAGAATAATAAATCATAATTCGAGAATGTTAAATGGCATCTGCATGGAAAATATATAGAGGAAAGATACTAGTATTTTTCATACCATTTGAAAGATTATTGCTGTGACTGAAGAGTTAGTGGTAGTGGCTCCCCAAATAGTGGACTGAGAGTGGAGGACCAGAAAGGAAGAAATAGGACAAGATGTGAAGGGCAGGAGCAGCAGTAGTGGCCCTACTGGGACAGGCTGTGCTTAAAGCAACAAGGACAGCATTATGACAGTAAGTATAGAGACAAGGAGGCAGAGACTCTGTTTTATACGGAACAGAAATTCTTGTTTAAGTTTTTTTATCCTTGGGCAACAAAATCATTGATAATGAAGTGTATCCTTATGAATATTCTCATTAATAAAAAAAAAGAAGTAGCATTGAGTTTTAGTTTGTATTTTGTTTACATTTACTAAACCTTAATGGACCTTCAGTTTTGCTAAGTCCTTGTTCAAGTGACTTTGTGTATAGGGTTGTAAGTTACAAAGAATAATATGGTTTCTGCAAATCATTTCCATCTCAGGAAACATTTTTTTAACTTCTTTTGCATCTCATCCTCTAGCTTAGGGACATTCCATAAGGTATTATAAGGACATTTTTTATTACTTCCCTGCCATAAAGCGAAGGCTGTTTTTCAAATTGAAAGTTTTCAATATAGAATCCTTGGGTATTTTCAGGAAATTGAAAGTAAAAGAGTTTGAATAGGTTTTCCAACAATTAAGACATTCATTAGGTGACTAGCCAAGACACCGAAGAACATCTTCCCCCAAGTGTATATAATTCTCAGAAACAAAAATCCTACATCATCTTTCACTGCTAGACAGCAAATGCCAATATTGTTATGAAGGTGAGCTTCCTAGGGTTATTATACATTTCTTCACTTTAAACAAGAAATTATTTCCACTACAACTTTAGAGAGCACAAGCGCGCATGCACACACACATACACACACACACACATCTCATAAAAATGGCTGCTTCTAATTTTGTATTCAAATGATAGCATTTTCCATGAATGCACTGATCGCTGTTCAATGCCTCACACTCTATTTGAAAGCAGAACACGTTGACACACCATTTTTATACATTGCTCATTTTGATGCACATTTCTCGTATACTATATATGGGTTATTACTATTCTTTCCTCTTTTTCATCAAAGCATGTGGCATATTACATTTTACTTTCAGTGGCCTAATTACTAGACATGTACTTCTCTCTCCTGTTCAATATAAAACAACGGGAATAATCCTATGGTTCTCTTTATAGTGGTACAGTTTCATGAGGGAACAAAATACTTTTCAATTGAAAATCCAAGTATTCTGAGCAGAAGCTCTGCTCAGAGTGAGGAATCAAACATCATTTGTTAGAAGCCCCTGGAGAGACTTTTGCCAACCACATTTAATGGTTTGTTCTTTCATTGCTCCTCTTTCAAGAGGACCTCTATTAATACGACCTTGGGGGCTCTGAACCAGAAAAAAGTGGTAAAAACCTACAGTCAGTGTAGAAATATGAAACTGACTTTCACCAATTTCCCTATGATAAAACTATTTGTAGATATTATTGTTTATAAATTAGAGTTTTCTAAATAATTCTAAAATTGAGTCTCGAATCCATCTAGGAAAGAGAATTATAATTATTCATTGACATCCCAGAGACTAACTAGTTTAATAAATGATGGCATGAGTAATGATTTCTGTTGGTATGATGACAAGTCAGCAAAGAGTTTCTTTGTAATTTTTTTTTTTTAACAGAGAAGTTACCTTATATAGAGAAAGTTTTGTATTTTACCTAAAGATGCAACCTGGTCTTGGACTTTAAGAAAATAAAGAAATATGGTTAAAATTTAACTCTTTACCAGTAATTACCTTAAAAACATGTTTTTTTGACTTCAGAGATGTTTGACAATAAGCTAATTTGTTTAAGAAGCCATCATAGTATTCCAGGAAACAATATACTTAGGAAATGTTACATTCCTTATCTTTAAGTAGTTCACAACCTTAGAAACTTATTGACAATATAAATTATGGAAATTCCTTCTATTACTATATATTCGTAGCAGACACTATGCTATGCTCTAACCACTCTGAGGTTAATGTGGGAACGGACTCCACTCTCAGGAAACTAACTTTCTATAAATATATCATGCTTAAGAACTCTAAGATTCAAGAAGACACAGCACCTGAAATATTTGTGCTGTCAAGATTAGTGTGTCCATAATGCCATAAGATTTGGAAGAGTTCAAAATATCATGTCGTAGATTGTGTCATCAAAGATTTGTTGGGATGCATTAATGTGTAAGGGCATGAAAGTAAAGGAAAAATGTTTGAATACGCCTCTAAATATTCAAAAGATGTCCACATAGAACACAGAGCTTGATTTCAATTCATGCTTAAGTGATGAATAGTATTTCAAAATTCTGGCTGATAATTTTAATTTCATAATCAAAAAGAATTTTGCAACTAATGAAAGTATCCAGTATTGAAAGCTACTGTCTTGTACTATAAGTAACTGTTCACTGAAAAACTACTTTGAAAAATATTCCTACCTTGGATAGAGAATTTTGACTATAATGTCTCTGAGTTCATTTCAAAAACTAAATTATAAATTTCAGTTTGGGATTTTGCATTTTGGTTTTAAAGCATGGTTGGAATCAGGCACTAGTCATATTATACAGCTGTAACATCTACAAAATATGAAATATGATGCTAAATGATGCTATTCTTTTTTAAATGAAGTTTAAACTAAAACATACATCTTTTAAAAATGAAAATACTGAATTATAGCAGAGTTGTGTGTATGTTTGTACTGCTGTGTTGTACGTGTGTTTGCATTGTTGTGTGTGTGTCCACACTGTTGTTTTATGGACATGTATGTGGGATGCTGGCAGAGTGTAAAAAGACAAAGAGGAAGGCTGAGGCAGGAGGATCAAAGGCAAGAAAAATTCACTTTCACCTAGAAAAAAGCACAAACGCTATTTTCTCTTTTCTGGAACATGTATAAAGGGATTGTTTTGATGTTTGCAACACTGTATTCATATACAAGTTTTATTGTTAATGACCTACTGTCCAAACATCACAAGACTTGAACATACTGTACTTGTGTGTCTTACACAGGTGAGAACTTTACAAAAGTGAAGTATAGCAAAGTACAATGAGAGTAATAATCAATGTTAATGACAGTTTTGTAGACAAAAATCTTTTCAGCAAACAAAATAACCTAATTAGTCTGAATTCTTTTTTAATGAAACATAAGAACTATAGATCATAACCCTTCTAACATCTTTAATCTCTGGAGCACTTCTGGTTTGAAATTTTCACAGAGACTGATCATACACAACTATTTTATGTGGGAAATTAGCATCTTTAATGCTTTCTCTCCATGACCAACATTAAGCCCTCGATAGCTTTCTCTTGGATAGTTGCCACCTAGCTCTGTACTGCATGTAAATTTTATTCAATGTGTTTTCGAAATAGCCCATTTATTCAAAAATATTTGAATGCATAATATATGTATCTATACAATAATGATACAGCAGTTTTTAAAAATAAAGTTCCTTACTTGGATGAAATTTATGTGACCATCTATCCTCAAGTGTCAAAATACTTTAATCGGTAATGTACTGTTCAGGGTAAAGAAATTTTTTCTAGATATTTTAAGCAAAAAATAATTTAATGCAACTGTTACAAAATTGCAAAATTATTGACATAGATTGGGATTGTGTGCTAACTGAAAAAGAATGACTGGTACAAGTTACAAATAGATAAACATAAATATCCAATGACAATATACTAGTATACTAATGAGGTTGATATTTACTTAAAATTTGTGCTCCTTTTCACCACAGGTGTGACAACATAGTGTCACTGGATGTAGATATTTCTGAACACAGCAACTGAATCAGAACTGGGCATTGGACGAAAGGCAAATGGACACACAGAATGGACTGAGTCCATCTGATTCAATTCATCCTGTTGTAGTTAAAACCAAGACACTGCAACCTGAGTTACCTGATCAGGGGTTATTCTCTAAGAACTATTCTATTTACAGTTTAATTCATATCCCTTCAAGATCTTGATTGTTTGCATGTTCTTATTATTAGATATTTCTTTTTTAAAAACACCTTTTATTGCAATCCAAGTGACCCATAATTTTACAGGATATCCCTCCCTTATCATCTTCTGCCTTGAACAAATTTAAATCATTTTATTTTCCTTGAAACAAATTTTTGAGGTTATTAAACAAGCCCCAGATTTATCTTTTGTGGATTATTGGCTCTTCACAAGTGCTAAGCCATCAGTGTTTTCCTATAATTTGATATGTACCTATAAGGGTATGGATTGTAGATAATAGTTATGTATTTAAAATTATTTATTTGACTGCCTCTAAAATTTCCAAGTCATTTCGACAGTATATTAATTTTTTGTATGAAACTAAAATCTTTCTTTGAAATCTATCTCTCTACACACATATGTATCTCAAAGACTATATATTCTGCCAAAAAGTGTATACACCCTTCAGGAAAATAAAACTTGTATAAATATTTTAATAGTAAATTTATTGAGATGTCATGAGATTAATACCAGTTACCTTTGGCCTCTGCAGTTAAAAGAGATGATCAAAGTGGTGGCCATTAGCATCCAGACATTTATTAGCACTATGAGCTATTGCTTGGGTAATCTTGGTCAAAGTCTACACTGAGATTACCACACCTGCTTTTTCAATTTATTCTCAATTTATTGCCTATTTCAGTTTATTCAATTTATTCTCTTTTCAATTTATTCTCAATTTATTCTCATTCATTGTCAGCAGTGTAGTGGGTTTTCTGCAATATACAACATCCTTTACGGTTCCCCATAGATAAAAGTCTACAGGTGTTAAATCAGAAGAACTTGCACTTTATACAAGTTTTTCTTTTCCTGATGTATGTATACATTTTTTTTGGCAGACTCTGTATATGCACTTCCTTTTAAACTTAATAGCTATAGAATAGGATTAAGGTTTGAGGATTTAGCTCAGTGATAGAGTGCTTGCCTAGCAAGCACAAGGCCCTGTGATCGATCCCCAGAACCCCCAAAAGGAAAATTAATTTTAAGGACAAAAATATAAATCATAAGTTAATAAACCAAAATAAAGAAGTTTATTCCTCACGTACATAAAAGAACCAATATGAGGGTAACTCTGGGCTGGTACAGTGACATACAGTTAGGGCTGCAGACACCTCTTAGGCTGTTTCTCTGCTATCACAGCATGGCATTCCATTTGTTCTCTTAAACCACGGCATCGGCTCAGGAGTCATGTCTATCTTCCAGAAGTCAGGAAGATGAATGCAGGAAAACAATCTAAAAGCATGTAGGGAGACTTCCTGCAGACCACCATATCCCCTTTGTTTGTGTATCTTATTGGCCAAATCTTCAGTCAGTTGACTTTGCCTGAGAACAGAGATTAGAACAGTTTTAATTTTAGGCCTCCAAACATAATCATTTTCAGGGGAATGGAGAACTGATATTTGTACAAATTGCTGCCTTTGTTGTAATTTAAATAAAATAACTGAAAATAAAAGTATTTATAAATTCCATATCCTGGACGAGTGATTTTTTTGGGTCCATGCCCAATAATAAATTTACAATGCTAGAAAAGACTACAGAGCTACTTAACAAATGATGCTCATCTACATAAATGATAAAGACACTTGGTCAAAAACTTCGAGTAATGGTAATCTTGTAATTTACATTTTAAATATGATTCTTCTAATGATAAAACCAAAGACAGCTAAGTTAGAAAACTTGTTAAATATAACCAATTTTAATTTCCTTAGAAAATGAAGGTCAAGAATAGACACATGATTTATCTAAGAACATAGACAATTGTCAATATTTAGACTACTTACTATGTGCTAAGAAGCCCTTGACATGTTTTCCTGCATTTAATACTCACAACAACCCTAAAAGTGGATATTTGATTAACTCTTTTTGGAGATGGAGACATTAACCAGCAGACAAAGCCAGTGCATTGTCTGGTGTTCACAGGGCCAGAAAGATGCAAGACAGACCTTGGATCCTGAAGAGCCACGTAAATATGCTCTTAGCTCACCAGTCAGTATTCATTTCTTCATTCATTGTAACATAGCAGGAGTCTCACACTTAGAGTTTAGAGGTGTTTGTTTTAAATCTACTTCCCATTCTGCTACCTAGTACGTCCACACCATGGATTTCATCTTCCATTTCTTTGTCCCTCTTACCCCTCCAATGACACCCCTTTTGATTCCTAGAATCCCTAACTTTTTAGGCTCCTCGCTGACTCTGAATTCTTAAGAGGGCGTTAAACAGCACTTTGAAGCCCTAGCTCTCAACTCCATTTCTCTCCTCTGCCAAGTCATTGCCTACAATCTAAAAACTACATTTTCTCAATCCTTTTAGAACTTCTTATGTTTCAGGCTCTTTATTATTCCATCTTCCTTTCTTATTAGTGATTTCATCCCTGCCAAAATCACTGCCTTCACCTTCCTCTGCTGTGTTGGAGTCATGCGGGCCACCCAGGCTGCTGCAGAGCTTCGGGATTCCAGGGTACCAGGCTCTTCACACTCGCTACTTCCTCTTCATCGATATTCTGTTTCACACCATTTGTCAGTTAACTCCTGGTTCTCCTTCAAGCATGATTTGCAGAGGAGCTGGCAGCATTGGTGTCATTTGACTGTTACCTGGAAATAGAGAACCTCAGCATTCTACCCCAGATTTTTTGAACTAGAAGCTGCATTTTAACAAGACTCCCTTCCCTTGAATGGCTTGAATACACGTTAAAGTCTAAAAAGTTCTACTCTCCCAGCATCTCTCACATTTGCAATGGCATGATAAGAATCTGTTAACACAAATCTCTCTCATAGGAAAATGAGCTCTATGAGGGCAAAGGTCTCAAGTATCATTTTTTTTTTTTTTTTTTTTTTGTGGTGCCGGAGATCGAACTCAGGGCCTTGTGCTTGCAAGGCAAGCACTCTAATCACTGAGCTAAATCCCCAGCTCAAGTATCATTTTTAAATTTACATTCATAGTTGTGGCAGACTTACTGTGATCAACTTGAGCAGGAACACCCAGCTAGACTGAGTTGGTGTGGTTCTGAGTGTAGAAGAGCCACATGAAGATTGTTGCCGACCCAGTATGAAAGAGAACAGGAGCAGACAACAGGCAGCAGCTGTTTCCCAGGAGAAGCTCTGCTGCAGCTGGTTCTCCTGAATGAATGTGGCTGTTCTTGTTGGAGGACGAGCTCGGGGCCTTGCTGTCATTGGGGATGGCTGCTGTTTGCATCAGGGGAGCTCTGGTCTTCATCTCTGCTGTGAGCATCATATCCTAGTTCCAGTAAAGAGTTCTTCAGCCTTTTAGTGCAGACACGGATTTGCATGGGACAGTGCTGCAGGTACCCAGCCCTTGACTGGATCTTTCAGGTCTCTGGTGTATAGACAGATGTTCTGCACTCTTCCTGCATTTGTCTGGTGTGTGTGAATGTTGTAACTTGTACTTGTCCTGTATTAAATATTCTCTCTTACAAACCATTGACTCGAGAAAGGGAACTAATACAGTTGTATAGTATCCTGTCTACAAGAGACACTCAGCTATATTTTGTTTTTATTTACCAAGAACATATATCGGTACATTGTACACATAATGTTCACATTCGTCTTAGTTAGTTTGTACCTGTACATGATATGTACTTGGTTCCCCCCCATTCCCCACTTCTCCCTTCCATTCCCCCACCCTTCCCTATTTAGAGCAAGTTTAAATTTATGTTTTTCCATTTTCCCCTTTTTCCTTTCTTTTCTGTTTCCCTTCCTTCTTTTCTCCCTCCTCTATTTCTAGTTCTCCTCCCTTTTGAATATTGTATGTCTTTTACATAATATCTATTATACCTTTTTGTCTTTATTTACACTTACGGTTTCTCATATCGGAGAAACAATTTGATGTGTACTCATGAGTGATTTATTTCACTTAAGAGTATATTCTCAAGGTGCATCCATTTACCTACAAATGTCTCTAGTTTACCCTGTTTTATGGCAGAGTACTACTCCATTGTATAGAAAAATCACATCTTCTCTAGCCATTCATTATTTGTTCTTCATTTGGGTTGTTTTCAAGACTCAGCTACCACAAATTGTGTTGCTATAAACATGATTGTGCATACATCACTGTGGTATCATGTTTTTAATTCTTCTGGGAAGATACTTAGGAGAGGAATAGCTGGGTCAAATGGAACCTTCAGTTGTAGTTTTTTGAGTTATTTCCACACTGATTTCCACAATGGTTGGACCAGGCTACATTCCCACTAACAGTGGAGGAGGTTTCCTTTTGCCCCCCACAGCCCAGTCAGTATTTTTTGCTGGTTGATTTCTTGATAATAGCTGTTCTTTCTGGAGTGAGATGGAATCTTAGTGTTGTTTTAATTTGCATTTCTCGAATGACCAGTAATGTTGACCACATTTTCATATATTTATTTTCCATTCTTATTTCATCATCTGAGAAATGTTTGTTCATTTCAGATACCCATTTTTGGATTGTGTTTAAGTTTGGGGGGGTAATTTTTTTCAGTCCATTATATATTCTGGGTGTTAGACCTTTGTCTAAGGAATAGCTGGCAAAATTTTTTTCCCATTCTGTGGGGTTTCGGCCTGCTCTGTTGGTCATTTCTCTTGCTGTGCAAAAGCCTTTTAATAGACGTGGTCCCAAGCACTGATTCTTTGTGTTATTTTCTGTGCAGTCAAACATAATTATTGAATAGTCAACATAGTCAACATATCTTTTTTTTTTTTTTTCCCTGGTGCTGGGGATTTAAACTAAAGGCCTTCACAATGAGCTACATCCTGGCCATTTTTATTCTTTATTTTGAGACAGGATGTCACTAATTTGCCCAGGCTGGCCTCTAAAGTAGGTTGGATTGCAGGATTGTGCCACCAAGGTTGGACTCAAATATTTTGTATAGAGCAGAAAAATCTCATAAATCCAAACTATCAGAACAGCCTTCTGAAGATGATTTATATCTAGATATAGCTTAAATCTGCATTTTCTCCAAGAAATGAAATAGTGCAATTATTATAGCACTTTACATAGAATGTAGTATTTTGTGCTATGTTCAATTACATACAAACTAGAAATTTAAAGTTTGACTTTAAAATTTTAATAGTGCACAAAAATATGCAACAGATGTACTATTTAATGACTATTTTTTAAAAATGGGCCCTACTGAATATGGCAAGATAGTGCATCTTTCCATATAGTTTTCTGGTTAGCATGATGTTGAAATCAAAGAGTATTTTGTGAATATGACGAGAGGCAACACTATTTTTTTTTTATATATTGTAAAATACGCGTGTACAATTAAGGCTTAAATGTATGTTTGGGAGCTCAAGTCCTACACAAAATTTCTTATGAGAGACAAAACTGTAATGAAAACTAGTTGCTCCTAATTGCTACTGTCACCATGAAGCATTAAATTAAGTAATAACTATTTTTCTTTTTTTTTTTTTTTGGTGGTGCCGGGGATCGAACTCAGGCCCCTGTGCTTACAAGGCAAGCACTTTAATCACTGAGCTAAATCCCCAGCCCAGTAATAACTATTTTAAATAAGATTAAATGCATATCTAGTGTACTAAAACAAAATGCATTCCTTCTCTAAGGTTATTTTTATTATTAAATCAAGGCTTCTCAATGGTATGAAATTTGGGATTGTTATTTCTTGCATTTTCTCTCCAGCTCAGTGTAATATGGACTTTTAAAAATGTCCCGAGTCAGTAACAACTATCCAATCAGCTTTGATCTAACAAGACACCATCTTGCATGACACAATTGTTTGCCTTTGATTTATCTCTGTGAGCAAATCCCGATGATTCTTTGTTTACCGTATGCTTACTTTTCAGATGACTCAGTGGTTCAGTTTTTGAATCACTGGCTTGGAACCTTGATTAGAATCCTGCCCTTATGGACTTTACTAAAGAGTATTTCTCAATTTATAACTGGAGCCTTGAAATGAAAAGACCTCAGGAAAATTAGTTTAGTAATTGGAGTTTCTGACAAATTGCAGCAGCGAGACTCTTTCCTACTCAAGCTTCCTGAAGTCCACTGGAGCTTTCACAGCTCCCAGCTGAGCACTGGTGGGATAACTTCTTCCCCAAGAGCACCTGGGCAATGGGGGAAAAGGCCAAGCTCGTCAGGATTACAGGTGTTAATCTCTAGGTCAGCAACTCATATAAAAGAACTAAATTTGTAGATCTGGGTTTCCCTACTAACAGGAAATTTTGCTTTTCTTTCAAGATGGAATCTACTATGTTCACATTTTCATGTCACCTTTATGCAAAAGTTTAAGTATAATCATTACACAATATGACTTTTGCTGTCATTTCATGTTTCATGCTTTTCAGATTGGAACCTACTGTAAAAATATCCAAAATTAGAGATTCTGGAATCATTCCATCCCCTGCCTCATGCTACCTTACATCGTTTTACTCTGACAGGCAGCCATCTTGTTACTGAGTTTATTAGCTGCAGCAGCAAAATATTATTTTACACATTATTTACTGCTCCGTCGCTTGAGATACTCAATTTGCCTGCTAATCTCTCCAGAGAATTGAAATATTGGTGTGAGCTATGCACAACATCAAGAAATTATACACCAAATGAGAAATAAATAATAAATGTGAGACTCCTATATCTTGCCAAGTCCACTTGTTGGCCTTTGGTCCCCTGATGGATACCCTGATGTGGTTAATTGGGTCCCCTGATGTGGTTAATTGTTCTGCAATGTGTTTCATCTTGTGGCTCAGAAACCAGAAGAGTTTGGTTATGCCAAATACCAGAAAGATTGATTTTGCTAAAAGGAAATTGTTGTTATCTTGTTTGATACGTCCTGCTGCAAACCAGTGATGGTTTTAATGGTCTACTGAAACTGCTAAGAGTGGTAGAGCTAGTGTTAACCAGTACGGCAAATCTCTTCAATCAGTTGAGTTTGACTACTGAAACATTCATTTTAAAAGTACCTAAGTAAGATTTGCATTTTACTAGAAAAAAATAAAGCACATTCTAACAAATAGGACATCTAAAAATGCATTGACTTTGGCGGCAAGGCTGTGCTCAGGTGTAATAAAATTGATGAACCCATATAATAAAATTTATGGAACCAGAGTGAATTCAATTTATTTGAATATGCTCAGTTATGTTTTTGTTTATTCCCATAGCAGATGTTTAATTTACAAACCAGGCAATTACGACAGCTCTTCCAAACAAATAAGAGCAGATTAGTCAAACGTTCACATCAATTTTTATGTTTATCATTAGTTTTATGAGGTGCCATGCATATTTAGTGGTAAGAAAACTATCATTATGGTACCTGGGAATCCTCAAAATGCTGTTTCGCATCTCTAAATGCTATCATTCCTTTTTGATAAAGCTATTAATGTGTGTTGTTTCTTATTACATGTTGGGCTTATGGGCTGAAATGGAAAAAGGACTCCTTTTCTTCCAAGATACGATACACATGGAAGCTATTTTTGTGGTGTCTATATAAATGCATATTGATGATGATATTTTGATTTTTACTGTGAACATATATTTTTTTTTGCATTTTGTATAATTAGCATGCACTTTTTTCTTTGAGTATATAAAATTTTATAAAATTTTAATTTTGCCCCTTATATCTCACTGTACAATTTCTAAAACAAATTTTCTTGGTCATAACAAGGGAAACTGCTAACTGTTTCATTGTTAAAGAGTCAGACTTGATGTGGTTCTTAATATGAACCTGTAGATAGGAAGTCTTAATATGAGGCCATTTATGAGGGAGGACTTCACACCACAGTTTTATTTTTCTTTTTGGTGCTTAAAATGTCAGAATAAAAAGGCTGTAGCTCCATTATGCATCAGTAAACGGCATCATCATCATGGCATCATCCATAAACAAGAAAGGGATTTTCCAGGATGGTTGTTTTTGAATTGGTTGCACTTTGGTTAGCTCTATCCTGAAAGCAGTGAAATGTCCTCAGTTTCCAAACCACATTCCCACTATTCACTGTCCTTAATCCACTGTAACGGCAAATTTCTCATCACTAATTGGCATTCAGTCTGCAGAGAGATTAGGAGATCAATGTGTTAAAATAACTCTAGAGGGGATAGCTTCACCAGAAAGAGTTTCAACATTTGCACTAAGTATTGAAACGGTCCCTGGTGGAAAATATGCTTCTGTTGTTAAAGATGCTTTGAAGAATACCGTATTTTTGGTGAAGGTTTTGGGTGGCTGTTTTTTCTCACTAGCATATTTCTTTTGACAGAAACCAAAATATTATGTACTATCTTTTATTAATTATAATGTAAATTTCCCAAGAATATGAACCTTAAAAATAACATACACACATATACACATGTACATACACATGAACACACATGATTGTATTTTGAATTTGAATGTAGATCAAGCTAGGAAACTTCAGGATTATTAATTTAAAGTATAGTCATCTCTTGGATTCTTATTGACACTTCTAAAAGAATCAGTTATTTTAAAATCAACACAGAACCCCAATTGGTGTTTCACATTCCAGTGATGTCTGTCTACAAGGCAATTTTTATCACACACACACACACACACACACAAACATGTCAGCTTGCTATAGTTACACGATCATATTACTACAAATTTGATGGAAGACAACTAAAAATTGATATATAAGACTTTTCTTAGGAATCTTGAATTTAGACCCGATAGTAGCAATGATATGAAGGAGATGAGAGAGTAGGAGTGCATAGGGCCCAGAAAGAAATGGAAATCTTCAAGAAAGCAAGAATTAGCACACAGCTTTAATTTTAGTCTTCAGAAAAGGCTCTGCCATTTCAAGGAAATAATAAAATATTCCCTGGGCGGAGGAATAGGTAAGGACCACAGGGATACAGACAGAAAGGTCCACCAAGAAATAACTGCCCACAAACATATTGCTAGGCAATATTCTCTTGGGAATTCTAGCGACACAGACAACAATACATCACTGATTTTTAGATTAGAAAATTTTCCCAGACTATGAATTATTAGTGGGCTTGACTTCCTCACAGAAGAAATACAACCCTTCAAATTGAAGGCTAGGAAGATTATCTAGCAATCTTCCATCCACACCAATCTGTTATTGAGAACACAATAGCCTCTGTAAATGTTAGAATGATATTCTCATCCTCAAGATATGGGCCATGCAGTTCACATTTACAGTAACTGGAGTAATCATTCATTTCAATATGGTCTTGTTTTTGGCTCTGTGCATGGGTGTTATATTTTGTCTCCAACTGCTTTGGACTTTTATATATTATTTCACTATTCTCCTGGGATGGCAGGCATTAGAGTTCTTTTCTAAGCATTTTTCTAGACAAAAGCTCAAAGCTTCTGTGAAAATATGTAAAGCAGAATTCCACATTCAAGTTTTTTCATTAATTCCAGGCTAAATTATTCATGGTACTAAACAATAAGTTACCTTAAATTTTTAAGCTAGTAAGACCACAAAATATATTAACAGACTTATAAGACTAAATTTCTTATTAATAAAGCCTGAGAATGTGTTCTAATTAACTGCAGTTATTTTTCTCAATTATTGAAATGTTAGTATTTCGAACTACTAAAATCATCAAGGTGAAAGTTAGCTCTTTGTTTTATTACAGCAAATGTGTCCAGTAAAATTATGGAAATATAGGAAGAATAAGTGAAAAACTTGCATGCTGGATGATATCAATATTTTGGTTCTTTTTCAAAAATTGAAATGTTTATGTGAGGCTATTGTTGTTTTTACCATGCTGGAACGAAAAGTGGTCAAGAGGTACAGATTTTAAATGGTGATGGTTGGTGCAGAATGTCAGCTTGTTTGGATTCAAAGACAGACATGGAGAAGATTAATAAAGCATATTTCTGGGTGGAGGTGGGCAGGTCATATGGGCTTGACCTTGGAGGCTTTACCTGGTCCCTGGGTCTTCCCTCTCGAGCTCTTCTGCTACTGTCTGCTGCTCAGATACCATGAGTTGAACAGCGTTCATCTGCTGTGCCCTTCTGCCATGATGTTTCTGCCTTGGAGCCGACTGACTATGAATGAACCCCTGAAATTGTGAGCTAAAATATACCTCTTCTACTTTAGGTTGCAAGTGTCAGGCATTTCATCTCAGCAACAGGAAAGCTGACCAACACACAAATCAAGTAACATAGTCTATCATTCTTTTATGAATTAATTTATCCAATATCAATTGAGTTGACACTTACTCAAGTGATCATCTACTGCCTGCTTATGATTTTCCAGGTAAGGGTACATCCATATAAATGCTTAATATCCCTTACTTACAAAGTTCAAAATACACTGTGGGTCTCACCAAATAGAATGGTGTAGGAAATAGACTCACGGTATGAAACTTGGAGAAGCAAAGTTCGAGGGTCTTAATTTTCATAGCTGTGGAGTAAAGAAAAAGTGGATAGTCTAATAAATAATCACTGTATTTAGCAAATAACTATAGTTACTAATTTTGTATATATTTAATCTCGTTTTGTATATTATAGAATTAGTTATAGTTCTAATAATGTCCCTAGTGTTCAATTATTACTAATTTGAACTTATTAGGTATCGCAGATAAAATACTTTCATTTTCCACTGTGAAAATTAAAACTAAAGCAGAAAAGTATATAAACTCCAAAGTAGGATAATGAAAATGAGAATGTTTCTACTTAGTAGATATATTTGTACCCAGTTATTGAATTCTTTATAATGATATTTTGGAGTACATCTTTTCATTGGAATAATTTAGAAAACATTATGATAAAATAAGAATAATGTATTTGTTGCCAAAAATAATTTTAAAATATGGAATTGTCCTTTCCATTCCATTTTTATACCCTTTTAGATTAATATCTACTTCACATTGACACACTCAACCTGCCTTATTATTAACCTTTTGTTTCAGCTTTACATAAATAAGCAAAACAAATATTTTAAAAGACTTATTTAAACTAGTTCATTAATACTGCCTTCCCTGAGTTTTCGAAGATGAAGCAGTCACACAATATTGAAGTTGAAGGGACCTGAGATACCACCTGGACTCATTTTCTTCTGAAAAATCACCGACAGACAATAATCTCACTCATTCTGATGTATACAAATGAAAAGGACTTACCTTTGTACTTCTGCTCAGTTTTAATTAGTAGAAAATTGTTCTTTGGCTTTACTTAAGTCTGCTTTGGGAGAAAAAGATAAGAAATCTTACTTTCAAATATTGAAGTTAATGAAGAGGGTGTTTTTCGAAATGCTTAACAGTAGCAATGAGAGGAGCCATCAAGGCAGGATAGAATATTACAGGGGCCCAGAGCAGGGAGAGATGAGCCTGGGTAAGCTCCCACCTTAAAGCAGGGGAGGTGCCCTTGAGAGACGGGACGTGAGAGAGAATAAAGGGATAACTTAGGAAATAATGAAACCATAAGGCCTCCTGTGGTTGAGAGCAGCAGAGCATATGTGAAGAAATGGAACGTTGAAAAGGTAAATTTATGCCAGATCATAGGTGATTATGAAGAATTCCTTGAATCTTGGTTCTCTCTTGTGTCACATCTTATCTTCCTCAAGTACCAGCCCTCACACCCAAAGCCTTGCAAGCTTTGTAGTTTTGCAATTTAACCAATTAAAATACTAATTCTTCTATTTAGAAATTGTATAACTGTATTATTTAACAAGGTCGTACCAGTTACTTGCTCAGTAAGTTATTTAACCTCTTGTAGCATCAATATTTCTTTTAAAGTGAGACATTATCTTTTAAAAACCAGGAAATGTGTTTGAGAGGATTAACTGAGTGCATATAAAAAAGTGTATATTTTCATAGAAATGTGGCTGGCAGCATAAATACCAATTACATTTTAGCTGTATGAGTTGGACTAACATTAGCAGCAGTGTTAGTAGTCACATTACTTAATGAATTACCATAAAGTTTACAAACTAAAACAAAATATAAAATACATTTATAGGTTTAAAACACACAAAATTGTTCTACTACTGTAGGAACTGGGAAAGTCGTTAAAGAGTAGAAGAACATAATTTATTAGTATTTTCTTTCTCCAATTTGTCTTTGAGTCAAAAGAATATCTCGTGTCTAAAGCTGGTGATTCACAGTATAAGACTGACTGGTAAATTTACATATCAGCTCCTTTCAGGTTTAGCTGTCCCAAAGGACCCAAAGGAATAGTTCTCGACATGTTCAGTTTGATTTCCCAACCATTTCAGTTACCTTCTTAATTTGGTAATGCTCGAACAAATCTCAGTTACTTTGTGAATTGCTTTATGTAGGGGCATATTTTATTTCATTAACTTTATGATGAATTAAAAGTATCATCTTAAATTGGCTTCCATGTAGCAGCTATTTGCTTTTTGTGGAGGAGAATTCCCATAATCAAGGAAAAAAAATGAATTAAATATAAAACGAGTCAACTTGTAGTAGTATATTGAAGAATATATTAGCTACACACCCAAATTGCATCTAATTCTAAATCCTGACTCCATCTCCAGAAATGTTATTTGGACCAAATTAACTTCTTGTTGTTTTTGTTTCTTCATTAGTAAAATAGGGACAGAATGTTTCTAATTCAGTGTTATTTGAGGATTATTTCAGGCGATCCATGCAAAGTAATGAGAACAATAAATATCACTTTTTGGCCATTATTTTGTGGTTGTATACAATGTAACCATTTTTGATTGTGAATTTACTTTAGTTATTTTGTAGGTAATTTTTATCATATGTAAGTAGTATGCACAGAAACATGGAGAAACATTTAACAAACACAAAGTATAATCACCAAACAAGATAATCTGATGGGTGGTACTTGTAGACCAACTAACATTTTCTTACTTTTCTAGGATACCTTAATCTGCTCTTATTATTTTGTCCAATAATTACTCACTATGCATATGATATGCAACAGGCATTGTGCTTCAACTGGGGATATGGGTTGAATGGAACAGATTATCATAAAATTAGAGTAATCATGTATTTATCCACTTGGACCACATCTTAAAGACCAATTGTTACAATGCTGTGGATGAAAAAATGTTGTACAAAGATGAAATTTTTATAATACTTTTCAGCTACTACAATAAATCTGTTTAAAACAACAGAGAATTTTCTGCTGCCTTTGGCCATTGTATGTTTGTCTTGCTCATCCACACATCCTGCACATAAGGAACATACCAGGTACGCAGCAAATACCTGTTGAAATAAAGAATTAGAAAATACTAAATAAATGCTCGGTAGTGTGCTGATAGTATTTAACAACTCTCTGTGTTAGAGGCTGTTATGGTTTAGATTTAAAATGTCCCTGAAATGTCTCACGTGTTTGGACAGTGATTGGATTATGGGGATGCTAAATGTGCAGTTACAGATGGGACCTGGTGAGAGATGGGTCACTGGGGCGGGGCCTGGAAGGGTGCATGCCCTTCCCCACCTCCCCCCTTCTTTCTCTGCTCCTTGGCCACCAGAGAGTGAGAAATTTTCCTGCAGCATGCTGACCTCCCATGCCTCTTCCCTTGGAGGTACCCAATTCTGGACTGAACCCAGTGGAAACTGTGAGCCAAATAATCCTCTTATCTGTAAGCTGTGAATGTCATTGTGTCCCAGTGACAGGAATGATTAGGACAGGGTCCGACTTTTACCGACTTCTGATGGTAAAATATTTGTGGTATAAAATTCACCATGACTGATATCGAACTACCCATGTGACAACGGTTGGTTTTCATACCTAAAAATTGACAGTTCTCACAAGCTGTTCTAAACCAATTCCAGCTAAATTTGTATGTTTACTCCTGCTTAAATATCAGAAGCAGAAGCCATTATATATGAACTGTCTCCATTTATAATTGTAGAATATTTTTCCAGATTATTAGATGTTATTAATGAGGAAATCTCAAGGTAAAGTATAAAAGTTACTCTGAAAATTTTATAATACATATAATAAACCCTTGTGGTAGTTTCAAAAGTCTTTTACAGATGCCAAAACCAAGGCACAGGATAATTAAGTAATTTGTTTTAGGCAACATCTACTAAGGGATTAAGTCGGAATTCTAACATAGCAATTTGGCTTTGAAACCTTAATTCAAAATCATTGTTATATTGCCTCTGAGCAAATGATAAAATATGTATTAATGTTTCCTCTCAAATTTACAACCCACACAGGGTTCGGTGATTCATTCTTTGTTGCTGCAGTCCCTTTATTTGATTTTCTGGTTGGTTTTTTGAAAACATTTTCATAGACAGGAGATAACTGATCTCAACCAGGAGGAAAACTAGAGGGTATCAAGCCAGTAGAAATTCAACCCGGAAACTGTTTCAATAGCTGTTTGTCTAGTGGCGATAACTAGTAAATATCTAGCAGTCTTCTAAAATAACATAAATTGCTTTTAGGTACTGACCAGTCAGTTATATCATAGATAACTCTTCAACTGAGCTTCCCTAAGAACAAGAGTTTCGTGCAAATTTTTGCAGTCTTTAAATTTTGTCTCTCCATACATAAAGTAAGGAGAGAGGCTATAATAAATAACCTGTAGTAATTATTAAGAGCTAAACTTTGCATTTCAAATCATTATTCTTTCAGATTCTTCTCTTTTCTTCAGCTTTAGTCCAAAATGAGCAATAACTTTTCTCCATATTAATTCTGGTCCCTCATCTCCATTTATAGTTTCTGCTCCTCGGTACCAAATGGATATTTTGATCTGTGAACAATCTGCATTTATTGTTCATGTACTCTAGAATGCTCATTAAACAACAGACCTAGGTATATTAGAGAAATAGAGCAACTTGTGAAAATGTACATTATCCCTGTCAGGTACATTCTCCAAGGTCTGTCTATCTCAAGAGCAAAAATTCTTACTGCTAATTAAATGTTATTCCATTGCATCAAATTAGTCACTATAGAATATTTCTCATGTTAATAGCAACCTTGTAACATAGAAATCCTCAATATATGATGTCAAAATGGTTGCAACATCTTAATTAAAAGAGGCACATTGTATTGGTTATTGTCATTCCAGGAGAAATTTATAACGGAATCCTTGTATGCGATGCTTTCTCACAATTTCAGCTGTAGCCAAAAGCAAATTGAATCCCTTGTAATAGGACTTCTGAATACACCTCCTACATCCTCACTGATTTTTTTTTTTTTTCCATCAGAGGTACATGATTTTGAGCTAGCGACTACAGCCAGGCATTTTCCAAGTAACAATACAAGACACTTAAAACATCCTGGAAGGGATACCGAGTTTAAATAAAGTCTGGATACAACCCCAAAACAACAAGTGAGAAAGGGGAGCCACAAGTTTCACGTGGGAAATCCCAGGAATGTGGAGTGTGAGAGACAGCGCAGCACAACAGGTACATTCGTTATCTGTGAGAGCCGTTTTGCCAAGTTGCTCATGCAGCGGAAGATGCGCTGGGTTTCTGGCAAAGGGCCGTTTCTCAGCAGGTCCATCCCCGACATGAGCAGAGACTAGGAAAGGGTATAATTGTAGTAAGTGCTAAACACACAGTCAATGGAATTTCAAATAGGAAGACAATGACCCGAACTGTTGCCTTTGACTCTCTCTCCCTAACTTCAGCCCCACAACCAACTTTGCTTGGAAGTTCAATGGCTGGAAGTCTGATGATTGTGCCCAGAGAATATTTTCAGTGATCCACTTTTCCTCAGGAGACCCAGAGGGGGAAAACTGATGCTCAATTTTTATTCATTTCAGAGTTGTTCGGAGAACTTGGTCTGTTGACACTTCATTTCTCTGAGAGGATAGAGGTTTAAGAGGTTGGGTTTATTTTCAGTATTTGGTTAAATCCAAATGCATAAAAATAGAACAATTGGAAATTGCAATATGAGAAAGGCCTGAAAAATGGAATAGGAGATGGAGAGTTGTATAAGTTTTCTGAAGTTGTCCTGGATGGAAAGAGAATAAAGCAATTTAGAAACATTCTAAAACCCCTGGATTTGGGATGGTCAGTGAGGAAAAGGCCAGCTATAGACTGGAACAATTTAATCTCTCCCTTTCCTTTCCCTCCACCTCCCCCCCCCCGTCATGTGCATTTTGCTTGTACCATAGAAACAAGGCTACTAGATTAAGAAAGAAACGTGTATACTTTGCTCTGTGAGCACCATTACAAGCTGGACCCATAACGTCAGTACAAGCTTCCATGAATGGAGAGGAATAGTTACAATCTTATTTTCATGTAACATAAGAAGGATATGTAAATTTAACTGATACAAAGAAACTTAAAATCTGTACATATTAAGGGACTATCATGTGATGTTTCAATACATATACACAATATGTAATAGTTAAATCAAAATAAGTACATCTACTTCCTCTAACAGCTACCAGGTCTTTTTGATGAAAACTTCTAAAATTCTTTCTTTCAGCTTTTTGAGACATACAGTTCATTATTATCTGTAATCATCTTACTGCACATCTTGCTCCTGCATAACTGTAACTGAGGACTTATTGATTAATTGTCCCTGTCCCTGCCCTCGCCTCCCTCTCCAAGCCTCTTGTAACAACTTTTCTCTTCTTAACTTCTGTGCATCATCTTTTCCAGCTTCTACATCTGAGTGAGACGATGCAGTACTTTTCTGTGCTTGACTCATTTCACTTAGCATCATGATTGTCCATTGCTTCCACATTGTCCTCAACAACAGAATTAATTTCTTTTCTAAAGTTGAAGAGTATTTCACTGAGGGTATGTACCACATTCCATTTGACCATTCATTGGTAGGTGGACACTTAGGTCATTTCTGTTTAGTGGTTGTTGTGAATAGTACATTGAACATAGTCTTAGTTATTCTTCTTGTCACTAAGAAAAAAAATACCTGACACCCAAAATTAAAGCAGGAAAGATTTATTTTAGCTCACAGTTTTAGGGGTTTCAGTCCATAATCAGCTGGCTCCACAGTAGGGTGGCCTGGCAGGGGAGTGTCACCGAATCACTGAGGAGAAACAGCCAATGGTGTGGCAGGCAAGAAGGTAGCAGCAGCAGCAGCAGCAGCAGCAGCAGCAGCAGCAGCAGCAGTAAAAAGCCTCCCTTTATATTTCATCCAGAATACACCACACCAGGTTGGGCCAGCCCATTACTCACACTCAAAACTAAACTAAAACAATTTAGTTATTACACACCCTTAATCTCAGGCTCACACTGCTGAAACCAGCATTGCACACACATAATCCAGTCATTTCCCCAAAGCACCACCTATTAACACATGAGATGATGGTTTCATTAGCTTTGGATATACTATATCTAGTAGTGAGATTGCTCAATCATGTGATAGTTAAATTGTTAATTTTATGAGAAACCAGCCTCTTTTCCACCCTGGCCGTACTAATTAGCATTCCCATCAACAGTATGCAAGAGTTCCTTTCTTCCGCATCCTCACCAGTGCCTGTTATCTTTGGTTTTTGAAAACAGTCATTCTTACTGAGGTAAAGTGATCATTTATTGTGGTTTTGATTTGCCCTTCCCTGATGACATGAGGGTGAACATATTTTCATATACCAGTCAGGCGCTAGTATGTGTTCTTTTGAGAAATGTCTATTTAGGTCTAAATTCTAATTCCTTTGAAACGTTCATGTCAAGTCAAGTAAGTATTCTTGAGTTTCATTCCTTGTGCTATTGTTTACTATCTCTATCCTAGCTATGTACTCTCTGCACAACCTTGAACGAGTTATCTCCCCGCTGTGTCCCTTGGTTTCATCATACATCCTATGTGGATAATTATGAGTTAATGTATGCACTCTTCCAGATACTTAGAAGAGTATCTAGAACTGAAGAGTTACTAATGTGTTGGTTAATATTACTAGCATTATTATCATTTCAATTGCTATCAATTCACTTACCCCTCAGAGGATTCAAATGAGCATTTATGCTGATTTCTTGAGCTCCTGAAAGGACTGTAGACACCTAGGGATAAGAAAGACGGACAATTCTACAGATGTTACAGCAAAAGTGTCCATATTCTTTTGGTTTCTCCTGCACACATTTGACCATATCACAGGTGTGTGTGTTTGGCAGGCATGTTATCCATTTATTAATTTATCTCTGAATACATACTTGTGAGCTTAGAGCATATAATTTCACACTCGATTTTATTCCCACTTGTATTGTTTATTATAAATCCATATATTAACAATAAATTAAAATCATTGTTATTCCTTGTAGTTAAACTACTGATAAAAGATTTGAAGTAAAGTATCACGTTTAATGAAAGTGATCTCACTATTCTGAAAAAGTGAGATAGAGAGCGGCAGGATGACAGATCTGTGATTCCAAAATTAAAAGCCAGTGGAGACAATAAAAAGTCAAGTGGGCCTGAGCACCGAGGCTTTGTCTAGGTCTCCTAGCATGAGCTCTGTGTCCTCAGAATAAAGTCCCCTGAGATCAGTGACATGTCTTCTATTGCATGGCCTCATCAAGTTGAGGATGTCAGGCAATATCTACTACTTAATCATTTAGTTCATGTTTAAAAATTGAACATGATCAATTTTCCTGCCAGTTGAAGAACTTTTGCATTTCAAATGTATATTGATGTGGGTATGAAGAATCATGTATTTTCAGTTGCCCTGCCTGTACGAATTGATTTTTATGTGTCTGAAATTGGTTACACATAATTGAGATAAAAGAAAAAGGAGAAAGGAAAGTTTATTTGGCACTATCATTTTGCAGAAAAATGGATGGAGAAAAAGCAATTTTTGTGACATCCACAGTGTCCTCAGCATGCTCACTATTAAAGTTCGAACATAGTATGTGTTGTCTTCCTTGATTCGGCCTGCCGTCCTTCTACCTCCAACCTGGGAGTTGTCTGCAAATAAACTGCCTGCCACTCTGCAGGCTGTCCTATAGACACCACCCAAGTATCAAACTATCAGCATTTTCTGACCTACTTGGCCCATGTCAGCTCCTCGGGGGATGTGGTGCCACCAGAGATCCTAGTACTGGTACTTCGTCTACTCGCCAGCACTCTGTGTTTTCTTGGCTCCAACTCCTACCTTAGAAGATGCTGCCTCAGTATCTTCTCTCCCCAACCTTCTGTAGGCATTGATTACACAATTCATCTGTCTGTCATTTACTTTATTTACATGTACAGTGTGAGAGAGGGAGATTATATTATACCCAGAGGAGTCATTTAACTCCAATAGTCTTCAAATGTAATTGTGCATAATCACAACTCCTGACATTTTTATTTGGATGCAATTCAGTTTTTTTTTTAGGGTTGATGAAGAAAAAAAGTTTGCAGTTTTATGAGACCTACATTTCTTCTCCCAGAGAAAAGGTAGTAAAGTTATTTATAATATAAATGTTCTTTAACTTAGCACAAATCTCCCAAGAATTAAATTTCTCACAGGTCTACTTTCTGCCTGGGATGTCAAATATGGCTGACACAGAGTTTACAGTGCTGGAAAAGCTGATTTAGGAGGAATTCACTTTTGCATTCTCCTACTGATTCTAAGTAACTGTCTGTCATCTCTCTTTCCCCCCCTTTCCCATCTTCAAATAAATTGTCTTTTTTTATTAACAACAACAAAAAAGCTCATTTAAAAGCCTCAATGTGTATACAGGGAATACTGTGAAGAGCATTAGCAAAATGCTGAATCCATCACTAATCTGAATCATCACAATGAAAGGCAACACTAATTAGCCATTTTCTATAAGCAAAAACTGGGTTTAGTAATTTACATTTCTTATCTCATTTAAACAAAGTACAGAATGCTTTGCTTAGGTAACTTTATCCTCATTTTATAGAACATACTCAGAGAAATTTCTTTCCTTCTCAGCGTACTCAACTCTCAATTATTAAAGGTCAGATCTTTCTACAAACTAAATACACACTTGCCTATGTCGACGAGAATATAGTTGTTTTGTTTTACTGTGGTGTCTTCTATTTCGTTGTTTTCTTTTAAAATATAGATTATTGCTGGGTATGGTGGTACATAGCTGTAATCCCAGCACTTGGGAGGCTGAGACAGGAGGATCGCTTTGAGTCCAAGGACAGCCTGAGCATTAAAGACTACTGTTTAAAATTACTCCAGTTTAAGATCCAATAAGATATTATTTTACAAAGAGAAGTTATTAAGAAGTAATTAAATGAACATCTTTGCATGTGCAATTTAGATCTTTCAATAAATTCTCACTACTTCAATAATCATCACTACTTCCATTGTATAAATTTACTCATATAAATAAAAAAATAGTTATTGTTTTAAAAATTTATTTTATTAACTATATGTTTGTTCTTTTGCCTCCTTTATATTTGAGAATGATATGAATTGTGTCCTTAAAAAGAAAAAGAAGATATTAATTTCTACAATATAATTTTTAAATTTTTCTTTTTAATTTTTTTAATTATTTTTACCAAGAACATGTATTGGTACATTGTATACATAATGATCATACTCAACATGGTTATTTTGTACCTGTACATGATACATCTTAGTTTTACCCCCTCTTCCCCCTTCCCCTCCCCTCCCTTCCATTCACCCACCCCTCCCTATTTGCAACAAGTGTAGCTACACTTTACCATTTTTTCCCCTTTCATCTTACTTTTCTTTTAACCTTCTTCTTTATCCCCCTTTTCCCTATCTAGTTCTCTCTTTTGAATACTATCTCTCTCTTTTTTAAAAAAAAACAAAATATCTATTCTACTCCTTTGTCCTTATTTACACTTATGGTTTCTCATATCAGAGAAACAATTTGCTGTGTACTAATAAGTGTCTGATTTATTTCACTTAATAGTATGTTCTCCAGGAACATCCATTTACATACAAATGACTCTAGTTTATCCTTTTTTATGGCGGTGTAGTACTCCATTGTGTAGAAAAACCACATCTTCTTTAGCCATTCATCAGTTGTTGGGCATTTAGGTTGTTTCCAAGACTTAGCTATTACAAATTGTG
>PVJO010017634.1:18756-38806 GCA_004026905.1 Hystrix cristata | reverse complement strand
AAAAAAAAAAAAAAAAAAAAAAAAAAAAAAAAGCTAAGATAGGAATCCTAAGCCCTTCCCCGTCTTACAGGATCATGTACACAAATCAGCACTAAGATGTGTGGTGGAAATGTTGCAAGACAGTGCACTGGAAACATATGTCTTTTGAAGAGACTACATGAATAAAAAAGGGCTTGGATGAATGGGTAGAGTTTAAATATTAGTTTCCAAAATCTCCTTCCTATTTATCTACCTGTAGAAAATAAGAAGTAAATATCCATCTGGAAAAGACTAGAAATGGCTAATAAATGATACTAGTATGAGGAAAAGAATATGGTATGAAGGAGAAACATAGACACAGTGGTATGTTTCCTGTTCTAAAACAGGATTCTTCCTATTAAGATCTCAACAGGCTGCAGTGATGGACACACATAGTACAATGATCTATAATAGATAAAACTGAGGGCTCGTACACAGATACGGAAACACAGTCTAAAAAATTGGTTTTGTTAAGAAGTTCAGACTACCAATCAAGGATAAACTCCACAAGGATCAGTAATATGACCAAAGCATAATTCATTTTTCTGATATATTGAATTTTGATAGTAATAGCAACATACTTTCATGGCTTAAAAAAATAAAAAATCATGTAGAAAAGGCACATGCTCAGAATTGTTACTCCAATGCCTGTACCCATTCACTATGTCCTACTTCTGAGAATTCCCCTTGTACTGTTGCGTTACACCTTCTTCCAGTGTTTCTTTAGGCTAGCACACATATGCATATTCTAATTTCATTCCATAGGTAATGTACACATAAGCATTCTAATTTCCTCTTTTCCTACACAAAGAGAGTGTACCTTACACACACTGTTCTTCATAATGCTTTTTTCCTGTATGGTGTATCCAGGCCACCTTTCCACACTGGTACAGAGTTGCCTCACTTCTTTCCCAGCTCCATATTGTTCCATATTCTCTATCTCTGTCTCTGTTTTTCTCTCCCTCTCCCCCCTCCCCTATTCTCCTTCCCTGCCCTCTTCTCTCTCTTTCTCTCTCTCCTTTCTCTCTCCCTTCTTCCCTTCTTTCTGTTTGTTGTATTATGGCTTATTGTGGTGGTCTTATAACAATGGCTGCCAATTCTTGGTTACTCGTCCCATTGAGATATGTCTATATTTTCATTCACTTTGAATCCAGGCAACTTATAATTGCTTTGACCAATATGTATGGCAGAAGTGGCACTGTATATGACTTCTGAGACCAGTTTATAAAAATCCACGTGTCTTCCATTTAGATCATCCTGCATTCACTCAAGTCTGATGATTTTAATAATACCTATGTCCTCATTAGAAGCTGGCAGCGCATCCAATACTTTTGTTGAGCCTGGCAAAAGATTCTACATAGAGGAACAGGATAAGACCCTTAAATACTATAAATTTAAAAAATAGTTTTGTTATAAAATTTTAGAATGATTTTGTAGTAGTTTGTAGAATCCACATAGCCCAGTAAAAATTAATGCATATTTGGGGGAAGTCCTATGATATAATAGATATCTGCAGATGTCTTCTCATTTTAAATCTACTTACTTTCATGTCTGTATGTTGCTTTTCCTCTGGATGGTGAATCATAGCACTTTACTTAATTTCTGAAACTATAAAATGTCATTTTCTAATATGTCTTCCCCCCAAATCTTCTTCTTCAGCAATCACATCTTCAAATGTTGAACAATTCTGAGCTTTCTTGTATACCGTTTGAAAATTGGTATTCTCAATCTACAAAGCTTACCTATCTCAACCAAGTATGGAAGAAAAGTTTTCTTTCTTTATTTATTTTTGTGGTACTGGGGAATTGAACCCAGGGACTTTGCATTGCACTCCCCTCCTCCTTTTTTTGAGACAGAGTCTCACTAAATTGCTAAATTGCCCAGGGTGGGCTCCAACTTGTAATCCTCCTGCCTCAGCCTCCCAGAATGCTGAGATTACAGATGTGCACCACAATGTACAGTTGGAGGAAAGCTTTTGACATTGCCTTTAGAAATACATGTTTAGAATAAAATGCCCTAATATAAGAAACCCAAAATATAAATAAAGAGCAAAATAAAAGACAGACAATAGGAAACAGGGAAATAAATCATTTGCAAAAGGGAAGGGGATCGAGAGATAGAGGTGAGGGGGAGTAAGAACAATGGAAGGGGAAGTAAAAAGCATAAAGATGTGTTATGTACACGTACCAACTCCCTATGATGAATGTAATAATTATGTACTGAAAACGTACTAATAAAAAATACTTTTAAAAATGACTAAATGTCAGTGCAAGTAAAAAAAAAAAAAGAAGAAGAAGAAAATACTATAACCAGTTATGTAACAAACACAAATATATCCTACGGAGGAGTAAGACACTGCAGGCTAGCTGGGTTTCTAAATCTTAAAAAAGCCAGGTAATGCTCTTTAGTGTTCAATAAATTATTTTTTCAATTTCTTTGAATTTCTGTTTTTTTGGTTTTTTGGGGGGGGGCAGGGTGGGTGGTGGTGCTGGGGACCAAACTCAGGACCTTGCACTAGCTAGGCAAGTGCTCTACCACTGAGCTAAATGCCCAACCCCTATTTTTTCATTTCTAAAAGAGCATGGGATAGGCATTGAAGTGAGAGGGGCCCTCTTAAAGTTATATACACTAAGCAACCCTGATCCAAAATTCTGAAATTGAATATGTTCTGAAATCCAAGACATTTTGAGTGTTGACATGACCTCTGGAGCATTTGGGATTTTGGATGTTTGGATTAGGGATGCTAAACCAGTAAAATCTATGCAAATATTCCAAAATCTGAAACACTGCTGGTTCCAAGCATTTCATATAAGAAATATTCACCCCATAGTTGCATTTTCCTAGGCATATCCAGATTTCTTACACATAACAACTGTGTCATAAAATATAAAAGCTAAAAGAAACATAAGTGTGGGAAACAGGCCCATAGATGTGCAGTAACTATTTCATCGTCAAACAGGTAGTAACTGGAAGAGATAAAAAGTAAGTCTCTGGTCTACTAGGCAAAAGCATACCTGGTAGCAGATCTTCTGTGACACTATAAAGGGATTTATTTACACGGTGCTTGATAAACTCACCTGAAGTGCAAGCAAAGAAACAAATCTTTCTGCTTTTTTTTCACATTTAAAAAAATTCTTACAAAAATATAAGTAAACCTGCTGTAAATAGGGAAGGGGGGAACAGAAGGGAGGGGTGGGGAAAAGGAGGGGAAAACCAAGATACACCATGTACAGGTACAAAATAACCAGATGAATGTGAATACTATGTATACAATGTACCAATACATGTTCTTGGTTAAAAAAAAAAAAGATACTATCTTCAAATAAATAAATAAATAAATAAATAAAGAGGAAATAAGAGGGGAGGGCGTAGGGAGGAAAAAAAGGATAGGGAATGAGAGAGAGAGAAAGCACGCGCAAAAGGAACAACAGAGAGGTTAGAAGATGCTTATGCTAGCACCAGAAGTCATGCAAAAGACAGTCCTGATAAAACTATTCCTAACAACAGCAAAATGGATAAAAGATTCATTGATGTGAAATGGATAAATGCACTGTGGTATACGCATACAAGAAAACGTTATACATCAGTAGAAGTGAAAAAATATTATCACTGTATGCGACAATACAGATGAAGCTCATGGGCATAAAAGAGTAATTCATGAATCAATATAGTAGAGGAAAACATGACTGGGATGAGTGGGTCTGGAGGTCTTCTGGATACCGTTTACGTATTGTTCTTTTTCGGTGTGCTAGTTATAGTCTTTATTTATAAGTGAAAATCCATTGAGCTATATCTTCAAATAGTTAATGCTCTGCAAAGAACACAAAATACTGTACTGATTACACAATATTTATATCAGAACAATAGGAAAAATCTATACATGGATGTTTAGATATTCTTGTAACTGTATTTACGCAAAACTTAACTTTCAGCATAGGTATTTAAAAGAAAATAAGGATCAAATATGTGACTCAGGTTTGAAATAATCATCTGGAAAATATTAAAAAAAAAACCTGAATAAAATACAAGGAAAGATATGGGTCAATAAGGTCACATACATCTTTTGACCTCTAATTTGTTTTTGTAGTGAATGTATGTTTCCCACTGCTGCTGTCATGAATGCCTAAAATGTTAGATGCTTGAAGCAACACAATTTATGATTTCAAAATTCTGGCAGTTAAAAATTTTAAATGCATTTCTCATGGCTGAAATCAAATGTCAGCAGGTCTGTATTTCTTCTGGAGGCTGTAGCAGAGAATATGTTACCTGGGTTCCTCTAGCTTCTAGAAATTACCTGTATCCATTGCCAGTGACTATTCATCTTTAGAGATGGAAGAGTAGTATCTTTTAGTAAATATAAGATAAAAATGCTGTGTCATAAGTTTTGAACATTTATAGCTAATGCCAAATGATTTTTCTAAAATGTTTATGCCATTATGTTCCCATCTACTGTGTATGAGAATTCCAAATGTGCTGTGTTCTCTCCAAAACTTAGTATTACTTAATCATGTTCATGTTGATCATATCACTTGATTACAGCAGTATTTTACTGTCTCTAATTTGCAGTATCATTAAATAATATATTTTTGCCTATTTTTTCCCATTTGACGTCACTTTCATGGGTAGTGGTAGTCAGTTTCTGCTCATTTTTCTATCAGCTTGTCTGTCTTTTTCTTATTGACTTGAAGAAGTTCTTTATATAGCCTCTACACACATCCTTCTCTCATTTGGCATTTCATTTTCTTAATCTTCTCTTCAGGTTAACAAAATTATATTGTGCTCTATCAGTGCTTTTCTTTCATGGTTGCTGTTTTTACTATTCTGTTCAAGAGTCTGTTTATGAAAATGTTGCAAAATTATTTTTTGTTTTCTTCTAAAGACATTATTTTAACTTTCAAAAAAATTCTTACAGAAAAAATGAAACTCACTTCAAAACATCAATTTTGCATCTCTCCCTAAAATTAATTATGTCTGGGACTGTAACTCAATGCTTGAATACTTGCCTAGGTCCTTAAACAGCAGGAGAAATATATTCCCTTTTAGAAGCTAGTAAATGGGTGTCATTCCCAGTTTATTCAATATTTCTTAGTCATATTAGAAATGAAACACAAAATAGCTGAGCCCAAAGCCATATCCAAAATTGTCTGCTTTTCCCCAAAAGGGAAAGATTCAGGTTTCCATTTGGCAAACTTCCCAGAAAGTTACTTATTGCCCTCAAAGATATTTATGAACATCCATCCTGCTAATTCTCCTCTGCAACATGTGTGTCCATCTGGCTAGCATCTGTATCCATCTTGAAAATCTTGCAAACTTTTAACAGAATTCTCTATCCTAAAAATTTGACATTCTTAAAAAGAATTTTACATAGTCCTTGAAAATAAATGGAAATTTGAGAGCATCATCTCCTGCCAAAGGAAAATGTTATTGTACATTTAATAAATGATTATTCAAGGAAACTTGCTCTCCAACTCAGTCCATTGTCTCCTTAGACTGCAGACTTGTACATCCACCTGCCTACTTGACACCTTCACTCAAATGATGACTGGGTATTCCAAACTCAGTACATCTAAAACCTGGCAGGTGGATTATCCCGAGTTTGAAGCCAGCCTGAGCTGCGTAGCGAGTTCAGGAGCAGCCTGGACTACGTAGTAAGATCCTGTCTCAAAAAACAACACAAAACCCAAACAAAACACCAATCGATCAATCAATCAAACAGAAAGTGCTATACTTGCTGTTCCTGATGCCTGGAACACTCCCCCAGACCTTTCAATGGCTTGATTCTGACTCATTTATCAGGTTTCTGAGTGATTATTGTCTCTGATATATCTTCCCTGACAAACTCCCCACCAGACAGTTAGTCTTTATCCTCAGCCCTAATTTTATTTTTATTTCTCTGAAATTATAATGTTTATTATGTATCTTTCACTAGTATATAAGCTCTCCAGCATCTGGTACAGTATAATAAGCACTCACATACTTGAAAGGATGGCTGAATGAATGAAATATTTCTTAATTAATGTTTTAAAGATGCTGTGTAGAACTCAAAGGAAATGTGGGCTTTATAAAAAAGAATAAAAGAATCCTGGAGCCTGATGGCTACAAAATAATGGAAAAAGATTCTGAGAGGAAACGGGCTTGCCACCATGCTGGAAAGCTGGAGGCCCACATACATTGTTGGTGTTTCAGCTTTGTTTTCCCTTCATGAGGATGTCACCTCAGTGAAGCAGAACCAATTTAAAACAAATTCCTTTAAATACAGCATTAGCATTAGGTTAGCATAAAATCAAGCATCACATTCAGCAAGACCTGCTTGTTCAGGAGCAAAGCAGGTGCACACCAGGGCCCTGAAGGAGCATCAGGAAGCTGCTCTCAAATATGCTGTGTCTTTCTCGTGTGTTGTGACAACCTGGCTTCCCGTGTGTCTCAGACTCCTCGGCAAGTAAAGTGAGATTTTCTTCTTCATCACCAGGGCCTTTGCACTGAGCTACAACCCCAGCTCTTTTTTATTTTTCAGTTTGAGGGAGGGGTTTGCTAAGTCACTAAATTGCTCAAACTGGGCTCAAACCTGTAATCCTCCTGTCTCAGCCTCCGATGGTGCTGGGATTTCAGGTGTATGCCACCATACCCAGTGAGTTCTTTAAGTACAGCATTTGCTTCCTCTTCATTCTACAATATTATTGTCTCTTGTTTTTTATCTTATTTCACTGGCAGCTAAGTTCATTTTTCTCTTATGGAGTCATTAATCATGGATGCTTTTCAAAGCTTTGCCCTGGTCCTCTTTTCTTATTACTTGACTTTTCTCCTCTGGGTAATCTCACATGGAGTGTCCCAAACCTTTTCACATTGTGGTACACAAAGAAAATGACAATATTTGTATGACTATTCAGAGCTAAGGCCACTGGCCAGAAGGCTTAAATCACTATCTCAGCATAATTATGTTCTATCACCCACATATTCTATGGCACAGGGGTGGGCCTGGGGGAAGTTCTGAATCAACATCTATGTATTTAGCTATCACCAATATGCAAAAATACATAATTTTGCATTTTCAGCTCAGGTCTCATTCCTTAGTCCTACACTTGTAAATCAAATTGTCATATGTCTTCTTAGATACCTGAAATGTTTGGAATGCTTTATGTCTAAAACTAAGTACAAGATCCCCTGTGTTCCTCAAAACTTGGTCCTCTTCTGATGCTTAATGTCTTAGTTTAGGTAATCACACCATTGAGTTATAAAAGGCAGATTTCGAGGCGATATCCTTGCCACTACTACCCTGTCACTCCCTTGTGCCATGCATCAGCAAGCCCTTTTCAGTCTACCTCCTTAATGTCATTCCTTGCCTCACATTTCGATCACAACCTTAATCAAGCTACCAGTAAAGTAAATGTACCTGAGTTAATACAGCAACCGAGCAAGTCTTCTCTTATCTATTCTAGGCAGTCCTCTAATTCATTCTCTACAGAGTGATTTTATACAAACATGGGACCATGTGTATATGGTCTCTTCATCCCTTTAAGACCAAATTCCTTAACATGACCCACAATGCCCTGGATCAATAGACTAACATTCATTGTTGTGGTCATTTTTGCTACAGCACAAAATCTCAGTAGCTTAAAACAAGAATTTCATACTATTGCATTCTGATTATGTGAATTGAGCAGCCTCGGTTGGGTAGTTATTGCCTACAGCCTCTTATGCAAAAAGAATTTGGGTACAGCCACTTTGCATTAAACTAAGCAGTTTCCAAGATGGTATCTTCATTCACATGTCTGGGGGCTGGTCAGACAACTTTCTTTCCATGAAACTTCTCTCCACGTGGCTAGTTTGGGGTTCCTCCAAGCATGACAGCCTCAGGATATCCCACTTCCTACACAACAAGTTACTTTTCCTAGAGTCATCTTATAAGAGACAAAGGTGAAAGCTGTAAAACCTCTTCTAACTTAGCCTCCAAAGACATTCAGCTTATTTTCTACCTTGTTCTTGAGATCAAAATCAAGTCACAAGATCAGCCCAGACTGAAGAGGTAAAACTATGACAGGGCTTGAATATCTGCATGTACAGTTCTTTGCAGGACAGTCTTTCAAGACTATCAATCATGCCTAATTCTCCATTTCCTTTTTTCACCACATTCTGTTTCCATCCATCTTAGCTCATTGGACTTCCTTTGGTTCATGTACTTGCTGTACTCCATCCTGCTAAAGGATTTGCCCATACCACTTTCTTTGCTTAGAATGCTCATCAATACCATTATTGCCAAGTTAATTCCATTTCAACATTTAGATCTCATTAAAGCCTCTGAAAAGCCTTCTTTGTCTTCCCCTAACCACAATAAAGCACAATATATATTCTATAGGCACTGGCCAGATTTCCAAAATGGTCCTCATCCCCACTGTATTTTCCATTTGTTTGGGTGAATATGTAATTTATGTCTCAATATCGTCCAATATGCTAGAAGAGGAGCCAGAGTATGTTTTTCCTCTCCTATAATACACCTTGACTAATGCACCAATTTTGTGTGTGTGTGTGTGTGTGACCAAATGAAAGAAGCCAAGTAAATCAAACTACCTCTCTGCAAAACAGAGTATTTTCTCCCTTTATGAATTACAGTAAAGTATATACAGTAATCACACTCCCATAGTCAAAACTGTGTATAGACAATTAGACAACCCCATATATAAAGTATTTTTTTCAAGGGAAATCTTATACATTTAAAGGTCATATTTGTTTGCTATATCTTGACTACAAAATTAGACGTATACTCAGTATACCCAACTTGTGTAAGTTTTGTATTTATTTTTTCAAATCTCCTTCTAACTGAGCCTAAACTGTCTTTAATTTTAACTTCTATGCCTACACAAAAGCTGGCAAGCATACCAAACAGAGCACTATAATCAGGAGAGTAGAGATTTTTCTATTTTATGCAGGAATTCAGTAATGACAGTGGAGAGTACTAGAAGCATTCTCTGTAGAAACCCAAGCAGACTGCCACCAGACCACACATGATTCTTCTTGGACTAAAATTGGATGCACAGTGTGAATGGAGTAGGGAGCAGTTAGAAGATTTTAAAAAACAAACACAAAACTTACACAGGTTAGATATATTGATTACTTTATACATCTACTAATTTTGTAGAAAGATATGGAAAACAGATATGACCTTTAAATTTAGTTGTCTAGAAATAAACACACTGAAACTTTCAATCCAGAATGGGAGTGAGAGCTATTATTTATGTTCCTTAGAAGGTGACACAAAGAGCAGTGAGTTGGACAGGAGAAAATATTCACTACTTGTGGCGCTTCTTTTTTTTCCATAATAAATGTTTGGGTAATTATAAATAATACTCTAAAGTTCATTATTAAAAAGTACATTTTATTTCTGGACTTTTGAATTCCAACTAACAATTCTAATTGTTTTCAACTACTAACAACATCTGGCCTGGTGGCAGAAGTTTTCTTGGAATCTAAATTCAGTCCTGCATTTACTTATCCTTTTTTCCCACTACTCCAAGGGCTCCGTGAGGGTATTGGTTTGGTCAGTCTTGTTCACCGAGAGCAGTGTCTGACACATTGTGTTGCCCAATAAACTACTGAATGAAGGAATAGCAATGGCCTTTCAGGAGTTAGATCTTGCGTATTACTGAGAATATTTATGAAGATGGTTATTTGTTATTAATTGAGAAAAGATAATTATGTCAAAAATGTAAATAAAATTGCTTTATTTTTTCATTTACACTTCTTGCTTTGTAGATATTATACCAAATGAAATTACTATTTCTAATTATCTAATTGCCTCGTTCACCTGTTAAAAATTTTGCTCTATGATGATAAGGCAGAATAAGCTTTTTGCCAAACCACTGTATTTCTCTGATTATTTAAAGTACTTGTATTCTAGAATGAAATAACTTTTTCTCAGCAGCTGAACTGGAACTTATACTTACAGCATAGTTTGAGGAGTCTGACCAGGTTAAAGAAATCTATGGAAAATAGTAAGTCTATACCCAGGACCACGAGTACACGAATTACTAGTGGTTTTATATAGCTACAAGTTGATTAAAAATATAAAAACTGGAATCCAAAAGAGAGGGCATGAAAATAGATTCTAGCTCAGTTACTTAAATCAAACTGGGTCTCTTGATAAATTGTCAAATGTTTTATCTTTAAAAGGTTTACTCCACGAAGTTGAAACATTCATTAAGGAATTAGTGAGTGACAATTTAGGTAACAGTAAAATAGTCACTGCATCAAATTGCTCCCCACAAAGGAAATCCCTCTTCTTGGTGTCCTTTGATACCCTGTTAATTAATGCTGACCAACAAACATGACTTGTGGGTTTTCTGTGGGTGTGTTTGTGTTCCCTTTAAGCCTTACCTCTCAAGCCATCAATCACACTGCATTATTCATAACTCAACATCTTTCTTTTTGTCTTTCTCCTTGTTAAGTGTGTAGTAAGATCTAGATAGTTGGTTTTTAAGTTATAATGTGTTAAATGGAAAATATAAATACTAGACAAGTTCAATCTGCTCTACAGCTACTCCAATTTCAGGCTTGAATTTAGAGAAAGTTGTGTTACGAGAAACATGACTGGCCTATATTTTCAAAAACATTAACTTTTACCTCCTTGGGTTTTTAAAATCACTCACATTCCACCAAAAAAGAGAGAGCTATACTAGGGCTACCTCTGCAAGTGCCATATTTAACAATTTTCTCCAGCTTTGCTTTCCATTCTCTCTAATGCCTGACTCCACCTTATTTTTACTACAGTATAATTGTCGAAAAGGCTTAGAACAAAGACAGGTCTTTACATAAATTGAACAGTTTGGCAAATAGATTCCCCCTTCTTTCTCCATACTCCATTCAATCAAATCTCTTTTGAGTCTACATTAAAAAAATAAACAGATAAATGCAGTATTAACTTGGGTTACTTTTTAGAAGTTAATTTCAACCTCACCCAGATACATATAAAAAATTCCACTTTCCCTTGTATCAGAAGTAAGGCTCTTCTTCCTCATTGGCAGCTAAAGCTAACACATACTCCTTACAAGTAGGATTAATAGCCAAGGGCAGGAAATTCAGACATATTAGAAATATTAATTATATTCACTTTGGTATGGCAATTTCCTTATTGAACAGAGAGCGGAGGGTGAATATAAGGATGCATATTGTTCAAGCTAAAGTCTTTTCAAGGACAGATGCCAAGGTGAGCAGTATTCCGGGCTTCACAGCAACCTAAAAGGATTTGTGAATGATTGTGAAAGATCTGCACCACCTCCCAGCTGCACTCGGCGGTTGCTCTGAAAGCAACGCAGAGCTTCGGAAACCCATGCCACATTCAGTATCCCTAGGCAAGAAGTGGTGAAACACACACACACACACACACACACTCTTTCAGTGGCAGCGGCCAGGCAGCAGAGCCCTGCCCTGGAGCTATCCGCAGCAGGCAGCTCGGGAAGGCGCAGTCAGCATCCTTCCCCGCCGGCCCAAGCGAAGGGCTCGCGTCCACCTCTCAGTGAGGGCGCTCAGGTTTTTTCATGCCAGGTTTTCCCCGGCCACGCAGAAAGGTCCCGCCAACCTTACCTCTGGGGCTGCTTTCTTGCAAGTACGGTGGAGCGGTGGGAGTGACATTTCCCGAGTGGGCTGCAGACAGCAGAGGTGAGCGTTCGTCCACCCCATCAGCAGCCATGACTGCGGCGCTGCCGGAGAGAGCGGGCCCGGGTGCGGCTCAGTGGTGCTGGAGGTGGAAGCCCGCACTGCCGCCGCCCGGAGGCCCGGGCTGTGTCACCAGACGGGAGGCGGGGGATGGGGGCGGGGAAGCATGGGGAGGGGCGGGCAGGGGAGAGGAAGAAAGAGCGAAGCCAGAGCAGGGGGAGAGGAGGGGCGGGAGCCTGGCTGGCCGAGAGAAAAGGAACAAATTAGGATGGATGGGGCACTGCGGGGAAGAGGAGGGGCCAGGCAACCAAGGGGCGGGGCAATGGGAAGGGGTAGGGTGTGCAAGTCCCTTCTCTAGGGAGAAGGTGGATAAGGAGCAGCCTGGAAGCGGCTCGGAGTAAAGGCCTGGGACTCGGTTACAGGAAAAGTGGAGCAAACACAGCTATCAAGTGTGGCTCCTCCAGGGAGGAGGAGGGGCTGATTCTGCTGTCAAACTTTGCAGCAATTACATACGAAGCTTATCAGTGCTTTCTTGAGGAAGTTCTTTGTTAGGAAGTAATGGCTCAACTTCCGTTGTCTAAGAGAAAGTAATGTCCAAATGGGAAAGGGAAGAAGGGAGGGGGAAAGGAACAGAGGCACAAGAGAAATAAGAAATGGAAACAAAGCTTTTGTAAATAAGGAGGGAGGAGGGGGTGATGGAAGAGGAATGGGAAAAAAAGAAGCAACAATATATGTAATGTACAGGTACAAATCCTCTATGATGAATGTTATCACTATGTACATCTAAAATGTACCATTAAAATAAAATTTAAAAAGAAAAAGAAAGTAGATTTTTGCGTAAGTGTCCACATTCTGTTTTCCTTATTTATTTATTTTTTTTCTAACGTGACTGTCGGCCTTACCTGTTTGGTTCTTTAGCAATCGTGCTTTAGTGACGCTTTCGGGATATATGTTAGATTTTACAAGTTTCATTTTACAAAACAGATTGAGATTTCGTTTTGTTTTTGTGCTATTGACACATACACAACGATGAGGTTTATGTATAATATAAGACAATTAAAAACCATTTTTCTTGAGATAATATTATAAAAGAAAAATTTTATTAGTAAAAGAGAGTTTTTTGAAAAGCTCAGCATGGTTCTTGCCTTGTTTCCTATGTAAGTTTTTTTGGTTTTCCCCCTTTATTTTTCTTCCTTTCTTTTTTGGTGGTTTGCCGTATTAGCCTAAAGTGGTTCACGTGGCTACAAAAATACATCAGAGTTTTGAACATTTCCAAATAAAAAGCAACAGAAATAGTCATGGTCTAAAATGATAAATTTTCTGCAATGATTCTTTTGAGTCAAAAGATATTTATTATTTGCCTACTGTGTCTACACAGAATCTAGGGTCTGGTCTTAGTCCTCAAGATTCCTGAAAGGTACCACCATCAATAACAAATAAAAAATGAGGCTGGTATTCCAGGCATGGATTCCAATGGGCATGAAGGAAAAATAGATATTTCCCTCATCCTTGGATATTTGGATATTTGAAAGTGCTTCTTGTATTATGTGAAGATGCATCCTCATTTTGCTTTCTGCAGGGAAAATCCATTTAGGCACCAGCTGGAAGTCCTAAGAGAAAAATCAAAGAATGATATTTTATTTTATGCAGCATCTTTTGTGAGTCTGTAGCATGAGGACAAAATTTAAGATTCCCTGTACAATATAACCCAAGGTTTAATGTCCATAAACCTAGAAAGTGAAGAACTGAGATGTAGCACTCCCAGCAAAAGTGCCTATAATTTACAAAACAAGCAACAATAATGTTACAGGTATAGTAGACTGGAGGCTATTTAATTAAAGAAAATTATCTGAAGAATCAACAGATCCTATTACTCTAGTGCTATGGTTTGAATGAATATTCCCCAAAGGTCCACTCATAAAACCTTTGTGCCCAGGATGGCAATATTAGGAGGTGCTGTGGACCTATAAGAGATGGGGCCTTAGGGGAGGTCCTCAGGTCATAGGGGTGCCCTTGACAGGGATCGCTGGAGCCTAGTCTCGGTCTCTCTGCTTTCTGGGTCATGATGTGTCCATTGGTTCCAACATGTGTTCCTGACATTGCCATCTGCAGCCCTCATCAGAGTCAAAACCAGTGGGTTACCTGACTTTGGATTTGAATTTCCAGACTGTAAGCTAAATAAACCTTTCTCTTTATGAGTTAATTCCCTCAGGTATTTGCTTGCGGTGATGCAAAGGTGACTAATACATCTATAGTGCTCTATCAGGGCACCCATTCCTTTACACCCCATTGTAATAGTGTATTTGCCTTTCCATTGCCCCATTTACCTCTCCACCCCCAACTGATTTTAGGAGACCAGAAACCATATACATATTGCAATGAGTGTGGCGGGGCATACCTGTAATCCCAGCACTTTGGAAGGTTGAGGCAGGAGGATTGCAAGTTCAAGTTCCACCTGGGCAATTTAGTGAGACCCTGTCTCAAAATAAATAAAAAGTGCTGGAGATGTAGCTCAGTGTGAAGTCCCTATGTTCAATCCTTAGTACTGCAAAAATAAATGAAAGAAAAAAACGAACAAACAAACATATGTATCCTCTTCATGGTGACATCTCCAACATCTAAAATAATATTTAACACATTAGTAAGAGGCAGTATTTGCCAAGTAAACAAATGAATGATTGAACAAATCCTACACAATCTCAGAATCTTACTAAAATTCCCTGGGATGAAAAAGTTAAGAACGTTTCATGACTTTATTTTTAGAGGCAGATTCTCATTATGTTGCCCAACCTGCCCCAAACTCTTGTGCTCAAGTAATCTAGCCAAAGCCTCCAGAGGTAGCTTGGACCACAGGTGTGCACCACCATTCTCAGCTCATTCATGAGTTTTTGGTGAAGATGATGGTGTTGACTTTGACTGAATGTTTTTATTGTTCTATTATATGCCTACAGCTAAGGTTTTGTTTTTTTCCCCCAAGTAATGGCCAGTATAAAGGATTTCTTTCTTCTTTATATGGCTTCTTTATCCACTTCAGAACTAATATGAAGTTAATGATAGTGACTTTTCTTATAATATAAAAGGCAGTGAATATATTGAAGTGATATGTGTAGCAAAAACTTTTATTAGATGAGTGGCATCATTTCATGCTAGGTTGAAGATAATACTATGGTTTATGATTATGCAATAAACAATACTCATCAAGCCAAGGTATTTTATGATTATGATATTTTGCCATCTCTATTCATGAAATGAGTTAGTGTATCTGTTGGGATAAAGGTTCTATATACAGAAATAATGTGAGACATAATGTACTCAAATTGCTCTTCCAGGTAACTATTGCTAAATAAACCACACCAAAACCAGTAGCTGAATACATAACCTGTTGTTTTTCATGGTTGTTATAGTTTATATCTAGATGTCCTCAAGAGCATTCCATACTCATAGGCAGGGCTTTTCAAAGGTGACTGGATTGTGGGGCTTACAGCTGACTTGTGGTTAGAAGATAGGGGTCTGGTCAGCAGAGAAGGGTCACTAAGGAGAGTGAACTGGAAGGACTTATCTCCTTCCCTGGCTCCTCCCTTCACTATCTGTTTCCTGAACACCATGACATGAGTAGCTTTTCCTCTGTCTTGGAGCCCCTGGACTATGGACTGAATCCTGTACAAACTGTGACCCAAAATAAATCTCTCCTCCCTTAAGTTGTGGGTGTCAGGTATTATGTCTCAGAGATGAGAAAGTGACTAAGACTGATTCTCTGTAGGTTGATTTTGTGGTTTTTGTAGACTTGCCTTAGCTTACTCAGGCAACTGCCTATAGTTGGCAGGTTTACTAGGAGCTGGGCTCAGCTCGGACAGTTGGAATGGCTGGGTGTCTCTCTCCATATAATCTTCATTCTAGGATTTTTCACATTATGAGTAGTCTCAAAGCAGTATTCTTAGGCTGATGGTGGATGCTAAGGAAACCCTTAAAGTCTAGCTAGTGGTTTTCAAATAATGTCATTCTGTCACATTTTGCACCATAAGGTGCTTTCCGAGTCTGCCTCCTGAAAAACCAGGTACCCTAAGACTTCTTTACATGGAGGAAGGAAGTCACAAGGCGAGTGGAGGAATAGATCCTTACTTTTCAAGGAAGGAATTGAGAAGGGACATTATTCATTAGATGCCATTATACAACAGTCTACCACAGTCTGCCCTCTGGTCACAGTGGTCCATGTTCCTCGCCATGGGCAAACACTACTAATCCCCTTCCAGGACCCCAAAGTTTAATATATGAGTAGGGTTATCTGTCTTTATGCTATGGTTCCAAAACTCATGTGAAAATTTAATCTGCATTGTAGGATTTAAAAAGGTGTAGCTTTTAAGAGGTGAGTCATTAATTTACTCATGGATGAGTAAACATGAAACATGAAACAAAACAATGTCTTTCTAAATTAGCCAGTCTCAGGTATTCTGTTACAGCACCAGAAGGTGGACCAAGACAATCACCAAAGGCAGTTTTGTGATCTTGTCACCTAAATCAAGTCCAGGTACACAGGAAACTCCTCTGTATGATTGCACAGGTTAAGCCCTCTGCGTAGAACAGAATTCTGAAATGCTGAAACTTGGGCACCTGTCACCAGTCTCCTTGGCCCCAGCAGCAGAAGTTGCTCCTTTATTAGGGCACTGTTCTCTGCCTGGTTCTCTTTCATTTCCTCTCCTGGTCTCCTGGCTTGGTCTTGCCCAGTGAGCCCATTCTTTCCATAGGAAATGGATCCTCCTGCCAGCTGAGTAGCTTTTCCCATCTGCCTCCTGCCCAAAGAAAGTTGGGAGCCAGTGGCCTCCTTTTGTTTTGAACTATTGCTGTCTCTTTTAGTAAAAAATGGGTACAACTCCCTTAAAAGTCTGTGGACATTCAGTGCATCTGACTGGGGGCTTACTCTGTAACCTAAAAGCCACCAAGACAGTTCTTTTTGTGGTAGGAATCCCTCTGTGTTCGGCCATATTTGAGAGTCTTTAGATTCTTAGAAGCCCTTTTATCTACTGAGAAAGGCCTTACATCAGTGCATTGAGTCTCAGAGGTCTTCAGAAAGGGTTTTACAGCCATGTCTGGAGTTGAAGCTTATCTTGAAGACGTTTCTTGTACTGACAATTTGTTATTAATTGAAATATTTTCATAGGCCCTCAATATTTCCATTAAATTCCATTATAAACTCAGAGTTCCTTCTTTGGTAGGCAAAAAAATACCTCCCTAAAGATATCCACAATCTAATCCCCAAGAATTTGTGAATGTTTCACCTTATATACCAAAAGGCATTTCGCAGATATGACTATATGATGAGGCCTAAAGATGAGCAGATTATCCTAGATAATACACACAGGCCAGACCTACTCACATGAGTCTTTGAAAGCTGAGAACCCTTCCCAATTGTGTTCAGAGATTCAGAAGAGGAGAGATTTGAAGTGTGAGGGAGACTCAATTGATTATTTCTGGCTTAGACAACAGAGAAGGGGACTGAGAAATATGTGTGGCCTCCACAAGCTGGGAATGAGGTTCAGCTAACAGCAAGAAGGACAAGTGCCTTTCAGCCTGTGACCACAAAGAACTGGATCCTGCACATGACCTGAGTGAGCAAGAAAACAGATCTCCCCCTAAATCCCTAATACCACTGTGATTTTACCAGTGAGAGCCATGTTGGACTTATGAGTCACAGAATTATAATAAATTTGTATTGTTGAAGCTGCTGAAGGTAGTAATTTTTTATGGCATCATAGAAAACACAAACCTTCTTTTGAAATATGTTATCAAGCATAGCTAAAAGAAGCAAACTATCACTTTCTGTATTCTCCATGAAATTATTTTAGTGAAATCAACAAGTTCGTTACCGACAACTTCTGCCATGTAGAAAAATGCTTCATTTAATAACAAACATTTCATGTTACCACAAGCAACAGTGAACTTGTCCACCTCTGTTCTCTAGTCACCAATAGAGATTTCCTCCCAGCCCTTCTAGCTTCACTGGTTTCTCCTCTTACAACATTGGCCGGCAGCCTGGTCATAAAGACAATGCTGCATATTTTAGATGTTGTTACATCAATACCACTTCTGTTACAATTATCTATTGCTCTGTACTTTCAGTACCAATTTCTGTTGAAGTTATCTGTTGCTTGGCACTTTTATTACCCCACTCTGTTCATTTGTTGCTTTGTAAGAATCCACCATCCTGCTGGGTGTGGTGGTGTACATCTATAATCCCAGTGTTTGGGAGGCTGAGGCAGAAGGATTGCCATGATTTCGAGGCCAGCTAGGCCTACATAATAAGTTCAAGGGCAGCCTGAACTACATAGTGACACTGCCTCAAGAAGAAGGAGGAGGAGGAAAAAAAATCACCATCCTAAAATTTGGTGGACTTAAATAATGAGATATTATTATTCATAATTGTAAATGTTGATCAGGTAGCTGTCTGCCAAGTCTCACCTGCAGAAATCCATTTAGACAGAGATGCACTCAGCTAGTGGATCGGCTGGAGACTAGTTCAGCTGAGAAAGCCAGCTGACTGGACCTTTGTCCAAATGTCATTTCATCCTGGGCTTCTTCATTGCATGGTAGTCTCAGAACAGGATCCCTGGAGGGCAAGGGCCGATGGTGCAAGTCCTTCTAAGACCACAGTTTTGGAACATGTACACGGTTATGTTTGCCACATGCTGTTGCCACAGAATAAGTCACAGGACCAGTCCATTTAAGCAACAAGAGATGAATTCAGTCTTTTTGATGCAAGTGGAGAGGTGTGGCTGCACAAAGGTATGATTCATTACAAGTGTTATATAGTGATTTAGCACAGCTACAAATAAAATGTCATGCAAGAAAAGCATACAGAAAGATAAAGGAGAGTTATTTAGGGACACCGTGCTTTTGGCAAGAAGTTTAATATGAAATTCTGAAGTTCATCTCAGAAGTGTATTTTTATGGATATAATACAAAAGGTATTCATCAATCGTGTTCTTGTAAGACTTATAAGTTCTTTCTTGAATGCATATCAAAATGCAACTTCTACATTGCAATCCTGACTTCTCTCTTCTCTGTGATGCAAGGAATTCAGTCTTGGTATTCAGATGAGTAATACTTGAACCTACTACTTCTGAGTGGTGGTCTTAGGCTGGATTAATATCTCTGCACCTCATTTCTCTAATTAGTCTGTAAAACAGACATATTATACCCTTCCTCTGGGGCAGTTATAATAATTAAATAAGGAAATACATGGAATTAGTGCTTAGCACATAGATTTGCCACAAGTATAAGGTTTTTGTTTTTTTTTTTAACAGCTCTCCCTCTGTAATTCTATGTGAAGGGAAACCAAAGGACAGGCACCAATGAACTAAGATAGAAGCACAATGAGCTAGAATGTTTGTATTATTAACTCATTAATCTATTTATATCTGCCTTATTACTACATGGTGTGATCTCAGTGTATGACCTATATGCTTAATAAAAATACATTAAGATATTGTAGCAGACCAAAGGGCTTGTATTTAACATAAAGGCTCAAGGGTGTTTTGGAAATGCCTCCTAAGGAGTCTTCAGAAACATTGTTATGCTTAGGAAATAGGGATTTACATTCCACGAGAAGGATGAGATATGAATGCTTGTCCATTACATTCATATCTTGGAAAGGCAAGAAACTGGCTCTTGGGCTAGGGAAACTTAAAGGATAGCTACTGCAGCAAGCCCAGGGTAAATAGCTTTACATTCAGCTCCAAAGGATTTTATTTCTCCAGCTGGGAGAGTTATAATCCTGAGAGAATGAGGCCCCATCAGGAGTAGAAAAGGGTGCAGCATTTTACAGAAACAATGAGGAGGGTTAAAAGTTTGACTAAGCCAGGCATGGAGGGCACAGATCTGTCATCCTAGCACTCTGGGAGGCTGAGGCAGGAGGACTACAAGTTTGAACCCAGTCTGGGAAAATTCACAACTTAGCAAGCTTCTGTCTCAAATAAAAAAAAAAAAAAGACTGGAGATGTAGCTCAGTACAAAGGCCCTGAGTTCAATCTCTAATACAACAAAAATAAATAAATGAAATAAATAAATAAATACAGGCTTGACTGCAGTCAGAGCCCCACTCAGATGCTCTAGTTAAAATTATTTTTTCTCTGCTGTGTCTTCTTTTTTTTTTATTTTAAACCAAGAACATGTATTGGTACATTCTACATACATTGGTCACATTCATTACATTTATTCTGTACCTATACATGATACATCTTGGTTCTCCCCCCTCTCCCCTGCCCCTCCCCTCTGCTCCCTCCCTCCCTATTTACAGCAGGTTTATTCATCATTTTCCATATTTTCCCTTTCCCCTCTCTTTCCCCTGTTGCCTTTCTGCTTTTCCCCTTCTTTCTTTCTAGTACTCCTCTCC
>PVJO010017634.1:0-18656 GCA_004026905.1 Hystrix cristata | reverse complement strand
GCTGTATTTTCATGACACTTTTCAACCATGTTCATGTTACTTAAAAAATAGCTTCCACTGTATTTGACATGTACACATAGGCAATGGCTGCTTGTTTCCTTCATAGCATTAAAAATAGCACCACATACATGGCTGGTGCTCAGTAACATTTTTTTCAGTTCATTAGTCCTAGCTTCCCTCTACTGCCTCAATTTTATCAGCAAAATTGAACAACTTTCCTACATTTCATAGGACACTAATGAGAATAAAATAAGATATAAGTTCTAAAGACTACGAAAGAACAGAGTGAAATGCAAACAATGGAATGTAAAGGTCTATAGAGGATATGTAACTTAAAGTTGTATAAAACTTTCCCTGTTGATCCAAAACACAGCTATGGTCCAAAGATGAGAACATAGAAACATTAAGTTCCCCACATATTAAATCAGCAGGAGTGGGGCCTCAAAACCACAATTATCCCAGTGCTTTTTACCAAGAGAATGGAGAAAAGTGGGAATTATTGGTTCATTATTTATAGGCTTAGGGGGTACTGCTGGGGCTTCCTCCCACTCTTCTCCAGAAAGGCAGGTAAGAAGGGCTCTAAGGGAGTCACAACATCTGAGGGTATTTGCAAAACGGGAAACTAGCAACTTACATTAGTCAGCTTTCCTGCTGCTGGGACCAAATACCTGACACCCACAATTTAAAGGACAAAATGTTTTATCTGGCCTCTGGTCTCAGAGGTTTTAGTCCATGGTTTGCTGGCTCCTAGGCAAGAACATCATGACAGAAGGACACAGCAGAGCAAAGCTGCTCAGTTCATGGGTCAGAAGCAGAGCAGGGCAAGAGTGCCAGAGAAGAGGGCCCAGTGACCAGATACTGTTTGTTACCCAAGGTCACACCTCTTTGTCTGACCCAGACACATCCAGAAGTGTGCTTTGCTAATCCCCTAGGCAGCTCCAAAGCCAATCAAGTTGACAATTAAACTTTACTGTTACATGCCTCATTTTCTAGCTGTACATCAAATTAACATAGTTGCTAGTTGATCTTCTCAAAGTTTGTGTGAATAGGAAAAAAAGTGGAGAATGATGGCAAATTTATCAGACAGGCCTGGAGTGTAGTTCAGCTATCACTCTGGCTTTGGTGAGAACATGAGTTTCCAGTAGTCCAAGTGGGCACCACAAAAAATCGCTAGGCTTGTGCCATCATGCTGGCACTAACACAAAAAGTTAAGAACTGGGTGAAAAATGACAGCAAAAAGCAAACAGCAACAAGAGTCCCATGAGTATCCCAGTAAATGCAAGAGCTAGATAGAGTTGGATGAGGAGAAGCACGGGCCTGTGGACTGGGAAGGCTCTTGAAAGAACTCACATGTGGGTCTCTAGAAATCCCGAGTTTGAGCATCTCCAGTTGAGAGGGCATTGTCCATATTGACTATGAATTAGTGTCAAACAGCGAAAGAAAGAGTGTAAAAGTAGCCCAGTGAGTCCTTCTAATTCCACTTGTGTCTGCTCATTGGAGAAGGTACAGTCTAGATGAGGGAGAAAGCAGCTGTGGCCCAGAGACAAACCATATTTATATCCTCAAAGTAGGAAATAAGAAAGAGATGTTTAAACTGCGCAGCCTGTGGTGTTTTGCTATGGCAGTTTAAATAGATCAATAAATTTGCAAAGGAAAAGATAACTTTTTGAAAGTCCTAAAAAAAAAAGTTCTTTTAACATTGGAGACGTACACCCATATATATATGTGTGTGTGTGTGTGTGTGTGTATACACACCCATATATATATGTGTGTGTGTGTGTGTGTATACACACACAAACACATTTCACAGAGAAAATGTGAACCAGAAAAGCAGTTGATAAATGTGACAATACATTTTATCATGAGAAATTTCCTTTTCCTGTGATTTCAGAAACCCATTGGGTAAGAAAAATAACTGCTACCTCTTTAGAAATTAGTATTCCCAGCACTTCCTCCTGAAAGATACAGAACTACATTCCGGCTTTATTTTCTCCTTTGGCTTTCCATCTCATTTGTCTGACCCTTCAGTGCATTATCCCAGTTCATTTAACCCATCCTCTATTTTTCAGTGTTCCAGAATGTTTCTAGTAAGTTCACCAGTCATTCAGCAAATCTTTATTAAGCACCTTCTATAAGACAGGTGCTGTTCTAGGGAATCCAAAATCCCTGCCCTCATTATGACAGCAGAAGATAGCCAATGCTGAGTTTAACAAGGATATATTGTCAGATAGGTAAAGGTTATGGAGAGAAATAGAGGAAATGGCTGGAGATTGTATATTGCTCTTTTACACCAAGAAACTAGGATCAGCTTCATTGATTCTCGAGCAACCATATGGACAGTGGACAACAAAGCCCTGTGGAGGAAGCACACATGGAAGATGCAAGAACAGTAAGGAAGTCTGTGTAGCCTGAGCCAAGGTTGCTTGGAGGGTTGTTAATGGAGTAAGAGGTGTGATCAGAGAAGTCTGGAGTAGGCTGCGGTTGAGGGGCAGGTCACATGTGGCCATGTTAGCTTTTCCTCTGAGATGAGCAGATTACCGAGATGTTGGAGGGTTTTGAAGAGTGATTTGCTAAATGTGGTGTTTAAAAGAGTTACTAGCTGGATGTAGTGACACAGGACTGTAATCCCAGCATTCCAGAAGGCTGAAGCAGGAGGATTGCACATTTCAGCTCAGCCTGGGGAACTTAGCAATTTAGTAATTTAGTGAGGCCATGTCTCAAAATAAAACCAAAAGGGTTGAGATTGTAGCTCAGTGCGAAGAAGGTCCTGGGTTCAATCTTCAGTGCTGAGAAGAAAAAAGATTACAATGGCAACTGTTAAAAAGTGGTCTGTGGGTAAGAAGACAGGAGGTACAGAGGTAGAAAAAATGGACCAGATCCTGTAGATATTGTGGGAGTACATCTGAGGTGATTTGCTGATTGATTTGATAGTAGACTATGAAAGAAGTCAGGAATGGCTTCAATAAATTTTTGAAGACTATTGTGATTATTTAGTCTTGTAAATATTTTTAACTTTACTTTTAAATTTAATTGTTATCACTGTAACAATTTACTTATACTCATTTTAATTTTTATTTATTTTTTAACAAAATCTTCTTTTTTTTCTACATGAGAACCTGGTAAATTATGTTTTCCACCATTCTTGCATGTACCGTTAGTCATTTGTCTTAATTCTGTCCAGGGCAGGGGAAGGTCAGCAGAAGTGAAGACTGCTTGTCCACCTGCTTGCTGTCAAATCTCCCTCACATGCTTCTCCTGCTCTGTCTGTTTGTGGGAGACAGGGTCTTGTTATGTAGCTCAGACAGGTCTTGATCTCACTATGAAGCCCAGGCTAGCCTTCAACTCAACCCTGGCTCAGCCTTCTGAATGCTGCAATTGTAGGCATGAACCACCACATGCACAGTTTCCCCCCTACTTTCAGCCCCTCTAAACTGGGTGGCAGCAAATGACATTCCCCTGGAGATTATGAGAAGCACATGTTGATAATGGCACAAGTAGGAAGGATCTTAGAACCCTAAATCTCTACTTAGAGGAGAGCTGTCTGCCAAGAACACTGGTTGGAAACTTGTATTAAAACCTGGAAATATACTTTTTTGTGTTAAGCCACTGAGATTTCAGGATTTATCAGTTACAGCTGGAGGTATAGTTCTTATCTCATAAACACATATGTAGAAGAACTATATAAAAATAAAAAGTTATAAAGAATTCCTTTATCTTCAAATAGTAAATATATTGATTTGGGGGAGAGAGGGAAAGGGGAAGTAAAAAGGCTTAAAATGTGATGTGTATGTATACCAACTCTCCATGGTGAATACATTATGTAATGCAGACATATATTAACAAAAATATTTTTTAAAAATGTTTTGCCTCTGTAGAGAAATGTAAAATGTTTTTCTCTGACTGGACAGTGGACTGACCCATATGATCCCAGAGAACCTGAGCCACTCTGAGTTCCTTCCATTCCTTCCTTAGCTAATAATTCCAGCAATGGGACATAATAGACTGAAATAGAACAAGCCAAATACTTCCCCCCTACAGGATTTTTGAAAGATGTCAGCACCTGCCAGACCAAAGCTTATCCAACTTGGAAAAAGTTCACGTGACACATAAAGCCTTGTTATTTCCTTTTTCTAAGAAACAATTCTTTTGGACATTCTTCTGGTTGTAACAGGCTAAATAAAGTGCCCATCACCTGTGCCTGAAACTTTTTGAAAGGTGCACTGCTGTAATAAATAAGGCAAATATTTTTCTAATTTATTATTTGTCTCTCAATTTTGACCATTTTGAAAATATTTTTAATTTGTCTGAATAATGAGTAGAATGACATCTCGATATTTAAAAGCAAGTAATAGAATGAAAAATATTTGCGGAAAAGTGATGATTTGTGAGTGTAGATTCTAGTAAAATTACTATTGATTCCAGTATTTTGATTACTTGACTAATCTCTTTTAGGAAGATAAGATTCCTTCTTTGAGCAACAGGTATCTTCTATGTCTTTGAAATGGTTTTTAGTAGCACCAATATGGATGACATGAAGAATTTATCTGGCTGAATTTAACTTCCATATTAATTTGAATAAGAATGAACTACCAATCCAGGAAAGAATTTCTTAGTACTGGTAGGTACATGCGTGCCTTATGTAAATGTACTGTGGAATTTTCTAGGTTACATGTGTCTTTCAATGCATCATTTCTCTAAAACACTTGGAAATGGTACGAATCCAATACTAATCCAGTACGGATAAGTTTACATTCGTAGAGGTAAGGAATCATGGTAATGAAAAGTTATGTGTTCTCCCTTTGAGAAATGTACCAGATTTACTAAGCAAGCCTCCCAGCAGCCATTTACTGCCATAGGAATTATTAACCCAACAAGAGAAAACACAGAACAAACTGGTTTAGAAAGTCACTCGAGGAGAGTAAGATAGATGATGGACAGTCAACCAGAGAGCTAGAAGAAAAGATAGCTTTATTTAAGGACGTGTCATATATGGTTTAGAATATAGAGACAAGCTACAAGATAAAAACGGAAAAGATAAAGCTTCATAAAAGAATTGAGCTCAAAAAAAAAAAAAAGTTGAGCTCAAACTAGGAGTGTGGCACACATCTGTAATCTCAGCATTCTGAAGGCTGAAGAAGGAGGATCACTGTATGTTCGAGGCCAGCCTGGGGTATATAATGAATTCAAGACCAGCCTAAACTACATAGTGAGAGACTCTGTCTCAAAATAGATAGGTAGGTAGGTAGACAGCTAGCTAGCTAGCTAGATGGATAGATAGAGCTGAGCTCAAATGAACCCACAAATTTTGGAAAGTGTTTTTATTAATCCAAAAACATTTTCTGTTTTTTCTCTTATTACAGAATTGTTTTTCATATTTCAATATTTGGATAAGGAGGAAAGGATAGAGAAGACAACAGAATCCACCTAAATCTCACTGTCCAGTGATAGCCACTGTAAAGACTTTCATGTATTTGATTCAGTATCTAAAACTTGTTTTTATGACTTATTTCTTTAATTTAGAAATTTGTTCCTTTTTCTACATCGCCAAATAGATTGTGCAAATACAACTTGATACATCTTAACATATTTTATAGTTTGCTAATGTTGGGCAATAAAACAATCCCCGCCCCAGGGTAAGCCAGGGTGAGTGGGCTGCTGTGGTTCTTTGCGTTCAGCCTCTAGGTTTGGTGAAGTTACGAGAAAACAACCAAACTCGGAAAGGCTTTTTCTCTCTTCCATCAAGGAAAGCAATGCACTTGCAGTGCTACAGTTACTAAACTCAAAGGCCTCTGGTGTGACGGCTGTCACCGTGTGGGACCGGACCGCTCCATCTGGACTCATTATCCGCCCTATAAGACACAATGAGACCTCAAACAGTTTATAGACGAAAATGGAAATCACAACCGTAGCGGCCACAAGGGTCCGCGCTGCGTTGAGGCGGACCAGAGCGACTGTGCTACCGAGGAGGCGCTGAAAGGCGTAGGTGCAGTTCTGTGACTGACGCCACTCTTTGGGGACAGAGGGAAGGTGTGCGATCCGCCTCAGTGTGAAGCCTGACCAGGCGACCCCTGGCTAAAGTGTGGCTCCCCAGCAGATGCCGTTTTGTGCTGCAGAAACAAGAATACGTGGCGACGGTGTGACACAAGCCTCCCCGGAAAGAGGACGGCGCAGAGGTGGGGGTTAGCCACTCTGCCCCTGCGCTACGCGGACGAGTCCCTCAACTTCCCGGGGCCGGGGCCGATCTCGCGGTAGACACAGTCATGGCATTTACTCTTGAGAGCGCAGGTGCGGATCACCAAGTTCGTGAGCGGAAAACCGTGGTGTCACCTCCAGTCGGCCAGGAGCTGGGGCCAGGGAACTGGGACTGGGCGCCCCCGTCCAGCGCCCAGCAAACTGCACCCGCCCCAAACCCAGACAAAGCGCAGGGCGCCCGCAGCAGCCTGCCTCACGCCATGCCGTGACACCACAGTTTCCATTTTGCCTTTTGTTTTTTGCTGTTCCACTTTATTTCATTTACTACTTCATTACCCTATTTATTCTTTTGTTTTATTTTAATGGCACATTTTAGATACACATAGTGATAACATTCATCATAGTGGATTTGTACCTGTATAGCATCTGTCTTGGTGCTGCTTTTTCCGTTCCCCTCCCCTCTCTTCACCCCCTCCTCCCTCCTTATTTACAAAAGCTTTGTTTCCATTTTTTCCTTCTATTCCTAATTTCTCTTGCTATTAAATACGTTGCAGCAGCGAGCTGGGGACTGAGGTCAGTGGCAGAGTGCTTGCCTATCAGGCACAAAGCTCTGGGTTCAATCCTTAGTACTGGAAAAAAGGAAAAATTTGCAATAACTATTTTGGAATAATTATACAAAATTTATTTCTTTAGTATATAATTTCTATTAATAAAAGTGAAACATCTAGGTCAAAATACCCAAGACTCTAAAGGTGTCCATTTACTATACCCTTCCCCCTAATGAATGCATGAGGCTTGCTTGTGTAACCTTTTTATATAAATATCTATTTTTTTCTGTATCTTGCTTTTACTTAATTATCTATTTTTTGGAGATCTTTCCATATCAGCATATAAGAATTGATTTTATTCTTTTTATATTTGTACTGAACCCATTGTACGTTTACATCTGCTGTGTCCCAAGCCTTGACTTCTAGTCCCGTTCCCATCTTGTGCTCCAGGGAGAGGACCGGAACTAGTGTGACAGCTGATCTCTGGGAGCCTCTGAGTTCCCAGGGAGAAGCACAGACCTCCTGGAGGCTATATGATAGATGGCATAAGGGAAGGGGGGAGATAGTGTAGAAGATAAATAAGGAGATAAAGGAGTAAGAAACTGAGAGAAGAGAAATACAATGATGTAGCCATATCAGAGGGGATAAAAGATATGACTAGTAAGGCAGAATGGGAAACAAAAGAGGAATTTCTGCTATCATAATTTTACAATTTATAGTTTAAAATATATTTTGCATATAGACTCTCACTTTACAGTAAACCTGTGCAATAAGTAAATAGGACAAATAATACTGTTGAACTATATGACATCCAACCCCCAATTTCTTATCTCAGGAAACATCCTCATGTTTTCTATACCATAACTTAGGCTGGCTTGGCTTTGAAGAACATGGGAAATACTAATAAGATTGAAAAGGAAAGGGAGGGCATCAGAAACTAGCAAGAACGGGTAGGCCAAATGATAGGAGCAGAGGGCAGGCTCCTGTAGAGGTAGGTTGACACTGTCCAAATGGTCAAGGTAAACTGAAGCTGAAGTTTCAGTTCATATGAGCATCCTGTCTTGCAGTTGAAGTACAACAGCAAGGAAATCTAGGAAGAAATGAAATCCAGTATTAGAAGAGCAGCATTTTAGCAGACGGAGTTGGAAGCCAATAATCAGAGGCCTGGGTCTAACTCCTGAGGAGAAAAGGCCAGCAAGGGCACCATAGATTGTTGGGTATCAGTGAAGCTGGCTTAAATTCAAGAAAGGCCTGCACTATCAGCTGCAGAAATCATGTTAATCTAGAACTGGGGTAGGTGGGGGCAGACACCCAGTCATAGAGACCAGAAAAAGTAGGGGAAAGCTGCAGCTTGGAAAACACAGGATCTTAAGCAGAGGCCAGATGCAATCCTGACGTAACCCTTTGGATATGGGACTTTTGATCTACTTTTTTGCCCTCATCAGAAATAGAGATGCAAAGTTGAGCCCGTCAGGGAAGCCAGGGGTCCTTATACTTTATTTCAACCTCAAGTGATGAAGTAATAAATTAGACTATCGGTGATAATGACAACTAACATTTTTAGTGACATCTTTCTGCTTTATCTAAAGCATCACCACTTATGCTGAAAGCAACCCTTGAAGCAGGTACTACTTTTCTACACATTTTGTTGAGGTAGACACTGACACGATAAGATATCCGATTGCTTGCTCACTCACCATGGTACTTGCCACATGTGTTAGAAGTGGAATTCCAGCTAGAATTCTGAGCCCGAGTCCTTACTATTAAACACGACCTACCTATATAGAGATATCATATGCTGAGAAATATGACCTTATACAGATGGAAGTAGCTATTACAATCCTTAATCTAATTATTTTTAGTCACAGGCTGTTGGAGTTGATCTTTTTCAATTCTTTTAGGATGATTTGTTTTTGAATATGAAAACTAGTCTGTTCACTTTGATCATGTGCCTCAATTCTACATTATCATTCCTCCTCCCCCCCCAAGGTTATTTGCATTTGGTCATTTATCTTAGCTGCCTCTCTTTCTTTGTCCTCTACAATGTGTTAATTTTTTTAAAATCCAACCTTATTTTCTATTTATAGCACAAAGTCATTAAGAAAAGAAGAAATGGTTCCCATTTCCTGGACTGGCATTAATATTCCACAGGTTTTACTTGTTATCTAAATCATTTATTCCAGGCTATGGAATACTGGCAAGATTCTTATCTCTACCAAAAATGCAACTTTTTTTTAAAGCAGGGTCTCACTGTGTAGCCCAGGCTGGCCTCAAATGTGCAGCAATCCTCCTGCCTCAGCCTTCAGAATGCTGGGATTACAGGTGTGCACCACTATGGTCAGCTAAAAACACAACCTTTGAAAAATAGTCTTTATAATTCTGTTGGCTTATATCTAATACACTGTTTTTCTTCTCTGGGGTCACAGTTTTTTTATATTTTAGAAGTTTGCCTTATAATCTTTTATTATTTTTAAACAATATCTCACTTTTGAATTTAAATTTTAAAAAGACAATCATTCTAAGAATTTTATGCACTACTATAATACTTGTAGTAAACTTTAGTATTTCAGCTACTACTGTCTCGCAATAAATAACTTTTTAATCTGTAATAATAATGGTATTTTGCATTTTTCTCTGACTACTAAAATTGTGTCACTGGCTAGCTTGGGTCCTTGAGTAGAAATGGAAATTAAAACCAAAGCACAGATTTATAGGGGGAAAACTTTAACTGGAAAGTCAGAAGATAGGAAAGGACTCTGGCCTAGGTGGCTAGAAGGGGCACACTCTGATACAGGGAGGGTTCAGACTGGCCCATTGGTAAAGGTGAGTGAACAGATTTTAAGGATTAGCTGGTGGCTGGGGTCTGGTTGATCATTATCTCAGTCTTGTAGTTCTGGAAGCTTTATGGCTGAGGGATAGTTTCATTTCCAGGAAATGACTGTCTGTCTGTGGTGGTCTCAGTCATGTGGGCCTTCTTCTTCCCCTGAAATCCAGGTGATAACAGGTTTAGGAAAATGGCTCTAGCATTTAATGTAGCAAAATATCCCTGTAAACCTCTCATCTCGGTGTCCTCAGTCTTGAGGGTGGATGAAATCATGGCAATTCGGGGCTGAGCAACCCTGTCAGGCTATGTTCCTTTAGGTGATGAAATGGCTCTGTGCCCTGATTTTGGTGGTGCTTACACAATCCTACGCATGCAGTAAAATTTCATAGACTTGTTCCACAAACACATGAAATGAGTGGTTATAAAAATGGTGAAATCTAAACAAGCTTTGTGGTTAGTGGTATTTTATCGGACAATTTCCTAGTTTTGATCATATACCATCAAGCTGGCTGAAGTGTACACAGCAACTCTTTTATTTTTTGCAACTACTAGTCTGAAAACAGATCAAAATATTAACTTTTAAACAATGTTGCATTCTAAATGACTCGTGTATCAAAGAAGAAATCAAGAGAAATTACAAAGTACTTTGAATTAAAAAAAGCAAACGCATGTATCAACATTTGTGGGATCTAAAGGGATCCTGACCAAAAAATTATCCTATCAAACTCCTTATATTAGAAAGAAGAAAGGTCTTAAATTAATTGCCACAATTTCCACTTAGAAATAAAAGAGCCAATACAACCTAAAGTAGGAGAAATGGTTAAATCTTAGAGCCCTAGTGCATTCAAGGGGAGCGTGGCCTTGCCAACACCTTGATTTTGGACTTTGGCCTTCAGAACTATGAGAGGATACAATTTGTTTTGTTTTAAATCACCCATCCTTTCTGCAGGCCAAGCAAACTAATATAGCTGCTAAGGATCAAGCTGCTGCTACTTCTATTATAATACTGTAAGTCTAAGTGGATTAATAGTGGTCACGTCTGGGGCCTGGAATTGGGAAAAGCAAAGTAACACACTCATAAAAAAACTTCATTTAAAAATAATTAGTAGTGTTAAAAATAAACATGTAAATTCTATGTAAGAAAATATTTTCATGTACTGTTTTAAAGATAACTTAAATAGTAAAAGAAAAAATATAATACATGGATGAAAGACAAATTATCTGAGTAAATATATAAGAACAGTATTAAATAGACAAATGATTATAATAGAAACTTTAATACTGTTAAAATTAAAGATATAATCTTCACTTTTTCTATTTGATAACTTAGAGGTTGTGTTTAAAAATTTAAATATTGTAATTTGTAGCTTGTGTTTATAAATTTTTCTTTAAAAAAATTAATAAAATGTTGGAACTCTTTGATTTTTTTTTTCCTTTCCCAGGGGTTTTCATTCTTAATTCTGCTTACCTTGTTACTCAAAACAGGCACCACTGATTACCTAATTTCAGTTTAATCAAAATGCTACAAGAAATGCAGTACCATAATGACATGTCTTAAGGCTTTCAGACCTTGACAGAACATCACAATTAAATTTTTCTTTTTCCTAGTGATAGATGTACTGATTGAAGTCAAAATCCAATTTTTTAATAAAGTGAAATTCCAGTCTTACATGAGTTCCTACACAAATAACAGTTCTATTATAAAAATGTTATTACTACATTATCCATACCATTGTAATTTGTTAGGGCAAGAATTATTACCACAAGGAACAATAGAGTTGATTTTCAACAGCATTTCCCTATTTCTTATTTGAACTTTTGCTACAACTTACTGTGTTATAAATTGTGATCTTCTATCATTTTGTTTAATCACCTACGGATTTCCAAGTGCTCAGGTTCCTCTATTATCTTACTTCCTTTTCATCTTTTACTCCATGTTTATTCCCTAAATACCAAGGAATTTACTGGCAGCAACATAATGAAGGATTCTTTGATAACAATCCCCGTTGCATTAGCAAGAAATGTTTTAAAGATGGAAGAGAAACAGGGAAAGCCCTACATTTGGAAAAGTGAAGCCAGATCTGTTTTTGTAAAGCAGGTGAAGGAACAAGCAAATCATGAGATCCAATTAATACCATTTCTCTCTGGCCCAAAGTATACTTAGAATATGTAATTAAGATTTATTTTTCACAGACCGTCAAATTTTGAAGTCATCACTGTTGATATTCTTACCTGTATTTTAGCATGTATAGAATGGTAGAAGGGATGTCAGAAGCATACCACCCCAATTTGCAGTTTTTCTTACCCTCTGTGACATTTTTCACTTAAATTCCTCAAATTTTACCAAACAGATATAGCCAATAACAATCAGTCATGCAGAATGATTTTTCTTTTCCCAGGATGTTGGGATCAAGAACTAAAATCTGTTTCGAATCATGTATTACATGGAATCTCTTCGTGGCCATGGAAATATATGTAAAATGTTTTACATATTTGTAAAATACATGTAACTCATGTAGCACCTATGGCACAGGTAGGAGGCTGCTAACCCTTGTTCAAGATAACATCAATAAGCAAATAGCCAGGAGTATGGTGTTTTGGTTTGGAAATCATTGTTCCACTTTTTCTGAAAGGTTGAGTCCTCAGGTTTCAATTGGATCTCTGCCTCCCTGTTACCTTCTCAGAGCATTCCTGACCCATCTGAATAGATTCTGATACACCCACCCCAAATACTCTATTATGTTCGATTACAGCACACTATTAGTTTCTTTCATAGTACTTAAATCTTACCTGTGTACTGGCATATCAGCTAATATATTTATTATAAGAACATGCCTTTTTGGCTAATGTTTACCTGGGATTTACTGTAGTACCTAATCAGTGGTAATTAATCAATATTAGTGAAAAGAAGTAGGGAGACTTTTTTTTAATCTACATTTAAAAATGTCTAAATATAAAGCTGTAATTATTATTGTGACTTGAGATTCCGATGGCTTTGGTTGACATTTAATGAATTAGTGGAAAGAAAGTAACATGCATTTCTATTTCCATATTAATAGTGTTGGAAAAGAAAAACAACTATTCCTTTTATTTAGTACACATAGTTGATACGTCTTAATATTAAAGCAAAGTTCCTGCTCTCCCCTCTATTTGTAATTGTCTTCATGTTTATATAGTGCTAATAGTTATTCAGTACCTGTGGCATTTCAAGAAATACATGTAACACAAGAGATCTAAGTTTGGATGCCACTTAGTTTCTTCCTAAAAATGAAAATACATTAATGAGTATTGTCTTGGAGTATTTTCATAACAGCATTTCAAAGTTATTTTTATCACTTGTGATTCTTTTTGGTTACTGTTTAAATACTCCCTTTAGCATAGTGCTATCTACAGTCCTTAAGCACAAGAAGGCTGTGATGTGCCTTAAGACAATATATTAGATAAGCATTATTAACGGTGTATATTAAATAAGGTATCTTGGAATAGGTTATAAGTTGATCAGTCAACAAAAACACGACCAGGACCAGAGGCTCCCCAGAACCTAATCCTGTACATCTTCCACAGGCAATGATTCAGTAATTCACTAATCCCATTTTTTAGTGATATTATAGAATATTACCACTGATATTCACTATATCCAGATATGAACTAATGAGCTGCAAATTTGAATATATAAAATAACAATGGATGTTCCATGATAGATGTTTTCAAAGTTTATAAAAAAAATCTTGCACAAAGATAAAAAAGACTCATGTTATAAAATTAATTGCAGTGCATTGTTTTCAATGTTTAATTCAATTGGAAGAGTAAATTTAACTCTTTTATTCCTCTTTCATGGCTACCTAATAAATGTAGGTGTTTGTTAAGGCTTATTCTCCTTTTTTTTAAATTTCCTATCATCTTTTCTAAGGTGATTACTCATGGTCTCAAATGCTACCTCCAAACCAAACTTAAATTTTCAATCTTTATACCTCTTCTGATTCTACATTTGAATGTACAAATACCTATCTACTCCACAATGTCCTTGTCCCAAAACATGTTCTACATGTTGACAAAATTTACTTTTCCCTCCATGAGACACTATTTTCAGTGTACCTGACTGGAAGTACTGAAAGTACTGAGCTTTGTTCCTTCTCATACTAATTAAATAATCACTTTACTGTATTTTCGAAAAGTTTTGTATAGGTGCTGAAGTATGAATAAAAGGCGGGATTATATGGAAGATAAAAATTAAGTATTGAAATCAGATTTGGTTATATTTACCATGTGACCTTAAACCAATTACCTATTGGACCCTATTTTAATGGTTAGTGGATACTATATATATGTAAAATTGCTCTACTTGGAAGTATGGTACCCAGACTGGTAGTGCCAGCAACACATAGGAACTTGTAAGAAAATATCTGGAACTTAACCCAAACAAAGTGAATAGACACCTGTATCTTAATCTTCAAACAATTGTTTGGTACGTTGAAATTTGAGAGCCACTGGTTTAGCATATGCTACCAATAAAGGGTGGTCTTAGCTTTAGGTAGAGATCACTGGAGAATTTAAAAAGCTTTGCCTGTTTTACTTGTTTCTGCAGGACTGGGGATTGAACCTAGGGCCTCTATAGAGATTCACCTTCACCTCCTTTTATTTTTTGAGACAGGGTCTTGCTAAGTTGCCCACACTGGACTCCATTTTGCGGTTCTCTTACCTCAGCCTTCCAGAGTGCTGGAATTACAGGTGTGCATCATCATGCTTCAGCAGCACATGTACTTAAAAAAAAAAAAAAAAAAAGGCCATCTACACCTCACAAGAGCTGCTGTTCCAGTTACTGCAATATTCCTATATATCCACCTGTCATTAACCCCGCGGTTGCTTAATCCAGGTCTTTGACTGTTTCTGTAGATGAATGTTTGATTTTTACTCAGAAACCTATGAATTAACAGAATGAGTTTAACCTATATCTACCCCAAAGTTAACAGCTGTAATATTTAATGTGACCAAATCTTTGATCCAAGGGGGGCCATTAGAATACTGGTAGCTTAGAATGTAAGAACAAAAATCTCTTACACTGTAACACTGCCTAAGCAACACTGCCTTGAAGGCTTGTGGGTGTCTGATATTTTATACTCTAATACCATGATGCTTCCAGGTGTACTGCACTTCTAGTGAGTTCCTAGGTGAGGCCAATAATACTTTTTGAGGCCCATATTTTTCAACAAAAAGACTGTACATCAACAAGCATTATATGGAGATCTGAAAAGGTGAGAACAGTAGGGAAAGCAGAGAAGAGACTGGTTTTCCCTTCTCTGAGCATCAACTTTGTTAGATGCTCTTAATCTACTTTACTTTAAATCTTGATTGAGAAGAATCTATGACCAAGAAGTTAACAGCAGTACCTGGGCCTGTTTATTTTGGGAATAAATCCAATACTTAGGAAGACTACTTTTCTCATTTGGAAGGTAGCAGCATTTTAAGATTTCAATCCAGGTGTGGTGGCACACACCTGTAATCCCAGCACTTGGGAGTGGCAGGATAGCTGAGGGTTTGAGGCCAGCTGGGGCTACACAGTGAATTTAACACCAGTCTGAACTACATAGCAAGACTCTGTCTCAAAAAATAATTTTTTTTTTCAGTGACAGTACTTTTTTCTATATGCATATACCATTTTGCACCTAGTGTTTTAATTTTCTGGTTCTTGAATTTTTCACATCTATCCCTTAACAGGTAAAGCAAATTTTCATTATTGTATTTATTAAGTCATCAGCATTTGTTGCTAAGATCCTCTCTGACTCAAAGACTATTTAGGAACATTTCAAAAATTGTTAAGTATGTGATTTCCAGTGTTTAAACTTACTACTTTCTAGGTATTTTTTGCAGTGTGGTCATTTGAAGTTTCTAGAACTATACAAAAGTTACGTCAGCATCCTGTTATAGAATCATCATAGGATTATATCCCTAGTATATAATCTTCAGGATAAATTGAAGAATGTAAATAAGGTAAAAAAAGTAATGTAGCTCAGGCATATACATCGAACTACCTTTTATCTCTTAAATTTCTATTTACTTGATTTATCAAAGACCATAATTATGGAAGTCAGAGTCCAACAGTTTTTGCTACATGTATTCTCTTTAACTGAAGAACTTACTCAAAGAATTTTAAGTACATGAAATCACTAATTATGAATGTGTTTTAAAATATATGCATCTCTATCAGTTTATAGTAGTAAAATTACCATTCATCAAGATAGTGACAGAAATCTTGCCTCAGTGCCACATAATCTTTTTTAAATTTTATTTTAATGGTCATTTTAGGTATACGTAGTGCTAACATTCATCATAGGGAATTTGTACCTGTACAGGATATATCTTGCTGCTTCTTTTTTTCCCATTCCCCTCCCCTCCCTTCAACCTCTTCTCCCTTCCTTATTTACAAAAGTTTTGTTTCCATTTTTTCCTTCTATTCTTTCTTCTCTTGTCCCACTGTTCCTTTCCCTCTCCCCTTCCCTTGTTCCCCTTCCCATCTCTTAAACGTGACATTTCTTGTAAAATTGTTTCTGCCTAAAAATGTAACTCTCCACTTCTACGGCCTAAAGAGTTTCTATTACAGTTAAAGTCCTTTAACCTTTGTTTTATACAAATTTGAGTATCTAAATCAGAGATTTTTTTAAACTCAATTTGGACCTTATTAATCGGGAATTTAACCAGTTTGTGATTATAATTCACCTCTATCTCTCCCAATACTTTTAATGCAAATTTCAACACTTCCTTGGTAGTTTTCTTCTGCTACTTTTCCTTGGGTTTTCACTTTTCTATTAGAGAAAACTGGAATGTATGTAATCTAATTTTGTCCACAACCTACTGACAAATTGACTTACATAAACTACCATCTGATTCAGTAATTACTAGTTTTCCCAATCAGCATTTCAAACATATCCACTCCTCTCCAACCAGTGCTTTGGAAATATTCTCCTTACATTATTAGTAGTAACACTGCGAACTTGTTAGGTTTTTTTTTTTTTTAAGGAATTAAAACTGTACCTTTTCCAATTTTGTCAGATGAACATTTAGAGTGTCTTTTCTGTACTTGTCCTGGCCACAGTGATGAAGCACTTCTATTTAACATACATTTGGCTTAACATCCATCTTTATACTAAAGGGCAAAAATAAAACAATGTTTATTTACATTGACTATGTAGTATGCATTTTAACAGTTTAAAACTACATAAACTGAAAATTTTAGATCCATCTTACAAATCTGTTTTGCATTTAGGTTTACTACCCTATATGTAACAATTTTAGATTTCATTTTCTTAACTAGTTTTAACCATCAGTTCTTCCATACAACTATCTCCCTATTCTTTCTGTTGGCTGCAGTAAATCATTCAGCAAAATTTTTAGAGAAAGTTCTTGGTCGATAATACTTTCTTAACCTCTTGATTAAGAATGTCTTACAGTTGCCTTCATACACAAATACTAACTTGGCAGGGTATATAATTCTTGGTTCAAAATTATTTTCCCTTAAAACTCTGTAAATGTTGTTTCATTATCTTCTGGCATTTAGAATTATAAGAGAAAAATCTGAGGTCCGTCTGACTTTTGCCCCTTTGTAAGTAACCTGCTTTCTCTGTCTGGATACTTGCAAAATTTTTTCTTCATTCTTGAAATTTAAAAGTCACGAAGATATGCCTAGGTGTTGCTTTCTTCTCATTAAATTTTAAAAGTACCCTTTTAGCCTTCTTCATTTGCAGGTCTACTTTGTTCTTCAACTCTGGAAAATTTTCTTCAATTAGTTCCACAAATATTGTTTCAGCTGCATTTGCTTTGTCCTCTCTTTCGGGTATTCATATTACATGTAGATTGTATCTCCTGGACAGGCCCTCTATAACCCTTTTTCTCTTCTTTCCTCATCTTAATTTCTTCCACTTTTCCCTCTGCATTCTGTGAGAATTTCTCTTGTTTTCCATTTACTTCAGGAATTTTATTTTGTAACCGAACCTTCTTCTATGCTTCCTTTAAACAAGCCTCGAGCTCTTCCATGTGGTCACACAACACTCGTTTTACAACTAAGCCCAGGTGGGTAAGGAACTCTATTAATACGGTCAATAATTTCTGCAAGTCTGCTGTAGATCGGTAGATTGCTGCAGTCCGGTACATCAGTAACAAGAGGAGGCATTTTCTCGATTAATTAGCTCTAATTTCTTTCTTTTGAGCTCTGTTTTATGACCTTGAAAACAAACAGAACCATAATCCTCTATAGTATGATTGATACAGTCCAAAGAGTCCCTCTGATAATAATCCATGGTTTTATTAAAATATATTTTGTTCTTACCTTTTCAATGGATCTTCTCAATAGGGTCCAAGCGGTCTTCCCAAGGGCCGAAGTTGAACAAAAACGGCTCCCTTACGTCATCTCTGCGCGCCTCTCGTCAAGGCCAATAGCACAGCGCGCCGCTTTTCCGAGAAGGGGCTGTAGCGCGTTAGTCACTGGCAAGCTGAGTCCACAACCCAGCGCGTGCACCGGTAGCGCCCGCCCTAGTCGTGCGTGCCCGGGGCGGGGTGGGGGACATAGTGCGCACGCGCAACACGTCATTCAGTTTTCCTATTCTTCTATTGGCTTAATTTACATCCGGTGCTGCCTTGAAGGTGGGGCTAGGGCCCAGCGATGGCCAATGGCGCCCCGGGTGAGAGTTGAGGCGTGCGAGGTGCCGGCCAGCCCTTGTTGCAGGCTATTTCTAGCTTGTGTGTCAGGCGACCTGGTCGCCATGGAGGCAGTCTTGACGGAAGAGCTGGATGAAGAGGAGCAGCTGGTGAGAAGACATCGCAAGGAGAAGAAGGAATTGCAAGGTGACGGGGGAGGAAGTAGTCCAGACCCAGGGAGGGGCGCGGGGCGGGTTGGTTTTGGGGAATCTGGAAGGGGGAACGGCCTGGATCTTATTGCTCGTCCAAAGTGACAGTTAACCTTTTCTCGTCCGTCTCCACCGTCCCGGCGGCCTCTCCTTCCGCATCCTTCACAGGCTGCTTCCAAGGCCTGCTGCAAGGCCAAGGTCTGGCCCGTGACTGGTCCCCTTCCCAGCGTGTTTCTGCCTCTTTCCTGTATCTGC
>PVJO010017633.1:0-38676 GCA_004026905.1 Hystrix cristata | reverse complement strand
CAAATGCACAAACCTCTTGAATTGAAATGCATAAATATGAAGTTAAACCTTGAGTATAACTGGCAAATTCCTAGCTCCCTTATACAGCTGGTTGCTCCCAATATCACAGTGGCCACCTTATCTACTTGTCTGTTTCTCTATAAATATCACAGGATGTGATCTACAAGATTTTACTTTAGATTTCCGAAAAAATTTCTAAATCTGGTATAGTGGCACACAACTGTGATCCCAGCACTCTGGAGGCTAAAGCAGAAGGATTATCAGTTCCAGGTCAGCCTGGGATACATACTGACACTCAATCTCAAAAACAAAAAAAAGACAGGAGAACTGCCAATAGCTCGGGCAGGCTTGGGCTACAGAGTGAGTTCAAGGACTATATTGGAAAACCTTGTCAAGGGAAAAACAAACAAACAAAATCTGTTTTGAAATGTAACTCAGTTTTCCCAGTAACTTGGCCCTGGTACTAAGGCAATATTTCGTTTTCTCATCTGTGAAGTAGCTAGTGATGAGGAGCATAAACACACCTTGGATCTCTTTCTGTGAGTCTCGAACTCTTGAGTTCCTATTTCCATTCTATTGTTCAGTGCACAGGGACCCATGATCTTTAGTTTGTTTTTTGTTTTTCCTTTTTATTTTTCCTCCTAGGATGGGGGAGAATAGTCTGGATTGGGTTATGAGGCACCAGCATAGGGTGCCTCACCTCAGCCACTGAATTCACTTTGCTGGCCATGAGTCTGTTCCAAACTCTGGTTTAAGGAGGCATCCAATGATCTTTATTTTGTTCTATTTTGCCTAATTAAAAGGTCTTTTGCTTACAGTCCAGTTTCCAAAGAGAAGAGCTTGCTGGTGTATATATACTCCTATATGTAACCTTTACCAATATATATTACTATATAGAACCTTCAAGGAACTCTCAGAGAAGTTAATGTAACAAGCTGGAAATACCCTTACGTAACTTTTTAAAAAAAATCAAAGCTACACTTAAACAAGAATAAAACCTGTATTTTTTGAAAGTTTGGAAAAAAAAAAAACTCACAAAGTAGCCAAGGTTACACCGTTTTTCTGCTTCATTTTGCTGTTACAGCTCTGACCAGAATCAACGCTTGCCCCACGGTAAAAGCTGTGCTTAGGTATACGTGGCTGGAAAGAGCTGGAAAAGCAATCAATTAGCTCTTCTCCTCAGTCTCACCAGCTGTGTTTTCCTGAAGACACAGAATCCGTCCACCTGCTCCCACAGACAGTACAGCAGCAGTTAAAGTAAAACACCTGGCTTGGTACACCCATTCTATGAAGTGAGAACAATGCTAGCTGCAGACCCAGCAAGTGCAGGTCAGCACTTTCATCTTATCACCCAGATGAAGACCAATGACATATATAGGGTAATAAAATATGCCTTTCAGCCCCTAACACAAATACAACAATTTGAAGTTGCCATAATAATACGTTAAAAATGATCTAGTAGGGGGTGAAGGGATGGGGAGAATGGGAAAAAAAGAAGCAACGAGATACATCATGTACAGGTACAAATCCCCTATGATGAATGTTACCACTATGTACATCTAAAATGTACCATTAAATTAATGTTAAAATATAATTTTTTTAAAAATTCATCTAGTAAGGTGTGATATTCCTAATTACACCCACAGCTGTCAAGCTGGTGTGGCCCACGTTTGTACCTACTCCGGAGACTGAGGCAAAAGGATCACTTGTGCTCACAAGTTCAAAACTAGCACCTAGGGAGGCTGAGGCAGGTGGATCAGAAGTTCAAATCCCACCTGGACAACTTCATGAGGCCCTGTCTCAAAAACAACAAACAAACCAACAAAAAGATAGTACCATTCCCAGTAAATGTGAATGAATATATAATGCCAAATAAACTGAATGCGAGGAAAAAAAAGCTTATCTTCTTTTATACCTAAGAAATTTTATAACTGAGTGAGGGAATCTGACCACCACCATCCTAGGCTGACCAGAGAGGCCACTTTAAGCCTCTTCCATCCTGCTATCCTTTTTTTCTTTCCACTATGCTTTTACACCCCTTAAAGATGTATAATCATGGGTTAATAAGGCCCAGTAACCAAGGCTACAGCCCATGCCCTGCTCCTGACAGGCAACCACCACTCCCTGTACTTTTTCAAACCTTGTCCCTGGCACGTGCCACAACTTTTCAATGAACTCTCCCCTCCTCCAACGTCCCATTTTGACATTTACCCCTCACAGCCCCCACTTTACACTCACGACTCTCTAAAAGACTACATAGCCTGTTCAAGAGTTGCCATCTGGTCTAAGTGCCAAGGTAGTCCCTCTCAGGTTTGTTCTGAAATATACCTGTACTGTTGAGCTCGCACCTTTGTTTTTACTCTTTTTTTCCTAACACTGAGTAAATTTTTATTCTCCATGTAGGGCCCTAAATTAATTTACCCTCTACTTAAATCATCAGAGGAATTTTCTCATTATTAAAGGAAAACACATCAATACTGGTAAATTTAAACTGAGCATGGTGGCACACGCCTGTAGTCCCAGTACTTGGGAGGATGAGGCAGGACTGCCACAAGTTCGAGGCCACCCTGGGCTACACAGTGAGTACAAGTCCAGCCTGAACTACATAGTGAGACCATGTCTCAAAAAAAAAAAAAAAAAAAAGTAGGCAACCCACTTTCGGGTCCCCTTCTCTCAAGAGCTATCTCTCTCAATAAAATTTTCTACTTTATGCCACAATCAGTCAGCTAGTAAAATGTTGAAAAGTTACAGTTTTAGGCTGGGTGTGGTGGCACCTATACTCCCGGCACTCAGGAGGCTGAGGCAGGAGGATCGCTTTGAGTTCAAGGCCAGCCTGTGCTACACAGTGAGTTTGAATCCAGCCTGAACTACATAGTGAGACCCTGTCTCAAAAAACCAAAACAAACAAAAAACCCCAAAAGTTATACATTTTGATGGCTATGGCAAAAGTGGTATGGTATTTTGGAAATCAGAAATGTCTTGGAAATACACCAAACATACAAATACGAAGGCGGGGTGGGGGTTGGTTACCAAAAGACAATACAGCATCATGAGGTTATGTAAAATAAAATCAAACGAAAGATGTTTCTTCAGGTTAAAATGAGAGAGCCACACACAGTAATTACATTAAATCAGATGTCAGTCTTTCCTCCTCCTTGCCTCAGTTAGCATTAACTAGTCTCTCTCCCTAATACTTTCCCAGTCATTTCCATTCATCACTTTTATCATAACTGTTCTATATCAAAAGTTTTCCCACCTTACAACTCTTTCTCCATTTGGTTTTGGATGGTCTCTGTCTCATTTAGATACCTGATGGTGGTGTTTCTCAAATTAGGCCACCTATAAGGAGGGATATATCACTTAGAAAGCTTGTGGAAAATACAGATTACAGGGACCTACCCCCAACTTGCAGAATTTAAATCTCTGGAAAGTTAACTTTCATAAGTTGGCTTTTAACAAGCTTCCAGACACTTTGGATGCACACCAAAGTATACACTGCATCTATTTTCTAGTTTTTCCTCCTTATTTTCAAGTAAGTCTACATTTACTGATTGACATCTTCATCATTACCCTAGAACCTTGAGACAGACTAATTCATTCCCTCTTCAGTCTGTCCTATCTCAGCAAAAGTCTACTTCCTCAAGGTATCTGCCTAGCCCACTGGCAGGCCCAAAGCAGGCCTTGTGCAAATGCTGAGTTTATCCCACCATGGCAATATAATTCCTTTTTCCTTCTGAGAAAAATATTAACAGCATGGGAATTTGTTGTGTGGATCATTAAAAATTGGATATTAAACCAGGTTGAGGGGGCTGGGTATTTAGCTCAGTAGTTACAGTGCTTGCCTTGCAAACAGAAGGGCCTGAGTTTGATCCCTGGCACCAAAAAAATAAATAAGCCAGGTGAGGTGGGGGCACAATGCATTCCCAGCACTTTGGGAGGCTGAGACAGGACGATTAAAAGTTCATGTTCTATTTGGACAATTTAACAAGACCCTGTCTCAAACATTAAAACAGCTGGGGAGCCAGGCATGGTGGCCCATCCTGTAATCCCAGCACTTGGGGAGGCTGAGATAGGAGGATCACTGTGAGTTCAAAGTCAGCCTGGGTTACATTGCAAGTATAAGGTCAGTGTGAACTATATAGTGAGACCCTATCTCAAAAAACTTAAAAAAAAAAATCAAATATATAAATAAGCAAGCAAGCAAACAAAATGTAATAACCTGTCTTGTGAATTAGATTACAATGACCAAAACATCTATGGTAATGGGTGATAAGCTAAAAACTGGCAAATCTTCTATGGAGAGCTTGATCCACCTAAAACTTTTCCTCCTCTCTAATACCTATTAGAAAATACCTATTAGAGGAAAAGGACGTATTTTCATCTCTAGCACAGGTCTTGCACAGAACTTCACAGGTTCAATAATTCTTTTTTCTACTGTCAGACAGATGGAGAAATATTATCTCCTATAACCACAAGTAACAGGTACATCTTCAGAGGCAAACGCTCCAAAACAGATGATCCTGCACTTTCTGAGAGGGAAAAAGATTTGAACGGTTCTTGGCAACTTTAAGAAACAGTCCATCACATATCTGCTTTTTTTTTTCACAGAGCATATGGAAAGTTCTCTGAAAGGTGATCACCTTAAAGGTATCTCACTAACACTGAGCAAATCAATACTAAATGTTGCTGCCATTCATAAAATCTGTTCCAGAGTACTTAAAACAACAAAAGAGATAAATGCCTTTGCCGTTGTTTAAAGAGCTGATAGAATAGTTATGTGGGACTTCCCATCTGTCTGGAAATTATAAAAACTGCAAAATATTATGTATAGTATGATTATTTTTGAGAAACTATACATTTGTGTATTATACATGCAATATGAAGGTATACAAAAATGTCTGGAAATAAACTGGGCATGGTGGTGCACACCTGTAATCCCACCACTCAGGAGACTGAGGTAGGAGGATCGCTGGGAGTGTGAGGTCAGCCTGGGCTACACAGCAAGTTCAAGGCCAGTATGAACTGCATAGTGAAACCCTGTCTCAAAAAACAAAACAAAACAAAACAAAAAAAAAAAGTCTGGAAATATACCTATCTCAGTGAGGAAAGGAAAGGTTGTTTTTTTGTTTTTTTTTTTTACTCTGTTTACTATTAATTTTTAAATACTGTTTTAGGCTGGAGAAGAAAGAGTATAAGGTAGGACAATGGGAGACAGAATCATCAAAATACATTCATATATGAAAATACCACATCAAAACCTAATTTATTATAAAATTCACAGGCACTAAAAATAAATTCAATTAACTCAAAAAAATGTCTTGGGCTGGCTGCTGTGGCATATGCCTGTAGTCCCAGCTACTCAGGAAGCTGAGACAGGAGGATGGACTGCACCCAGGAGTTGAAGACCAGCCTTGGCAACATAGTAATACCCTGTCTCCTGAGTGGTATGGCATGTGTTTAGCATGTGAAAGTTCCAGGTTTAATCCCCAGCATCAAAAAAAAGAACCCCATGCAATTACTCTGTGTTTGTGTGTGTGCGTGTGTGTGGTACTGGGGATCAAACCCAAGAGTGCTCTTCCACTGAACTATGTCCTTAGCCCTCTTTATTTTCTACACTGATACAGAGTCTTGTTAAATTGCCCAGGTAGGGTTCAAATTTGGGGTCCTTCTGCCTCCCCAGCAGCTGGGAATACAGGCTCTGAAGTTTGAGGTCAAGCTGGACAATTTAGTGAGACCCTGTCTCAAAATAAAAATAAAGAGCTGAGAATGAGCAGCAGGAGAGTGCTTGCCAAGCACGTTCAAGGCCATAGGTTTGATCTCAGCCCAGCAAACTGGGGTTTATAATGTCATTCTTCTGCCCAAACCCCTCCAATGGCTTCCCATCTCACTCAGAAAACCAAATATCCCTTACTGTGACTAATCCTAAATCCCTGTGTTCTGTTTGACTCCTGGACATCAGCAAAACAGCCTCTACCAGTATCCCATGTTCCACTGAGACTAGCCTATTTGTTGTTCTATGAACCTATCAAGGATGTTCCCCCTCTGGGCCTTGACACATGGTATCTCCATTTGCCTAGACTGCTCCATTTTCAGATATGCACAGGATTAGTTTACTTTCTTCAGATCTTTGCTCAAATGTTACTTGATCAGAAAGGTCTTTTAAGCCAAGCTTTGTGGCATATGCCTGTAATCCCAGCACTCTGGGAGGCTGAGACGGGAGGATCAAAAACTCAACATCCTAGCATGGTGGTGCACCCTGTAATCCCAGCACCCCAGAGGCTGAGGCAGGAGGATCACTGAGAGGTCCTGAGGCCTGCCTAGGTTACACAGTGAATCCAAGGCCACCCTCAACTATATAGGGAAACCCTGTCTCAAAAACAAAACAAAACGAGTTCAATCTCCTGGGTAAAATACTGACTTTCGAAACCCTCTTTCAAAAAAAAAAAAAAAAAGACGGGGGGGCGGTGCTGGGGATTTAGCTTAGTGCAATGGGCTCTGGGTTCAATCCTTAGTTCTAACAAAGAAAATTGAATTCCTTTTTGCCTTCTTTTTTATTTTTTATTCACTACTATTACTATCACTACTACCATCATCGTTCTTATTAGCAGTACTGGAATTGAATCCAGGGAGGGCCTCCACACTGACCTACATCTCCAACTTTTTTTTTGGTGGGGGTTTGGGGACAGGATCTTACTAAGTCACTAAGTTACCCAGGATGGGCTAGTACTTATGATCCTCCACCCTCAGCTTCCCAGAGTGCTGTGATTACAGGTGTGCACGACAATGCCCGGCTATAAGTAAGGCTGTAAGTGGCTTTATTATTGAGCTATAGCCCAGTTTCAGGAGGGTTCAGACAAGGTTTTACTATGCAGCCCAGGCTAGCCTTGAATTGTCCAGGCTGGCCTCAAATTTTTGATTTGCTTACCTCAACCTCTCAAGTAACTAGGATTACAGGTAAGTGCCACCACATCAAGCTCTAAAAGATGTTTTTGGGTTTTGTTTTTTTTTTTGGTTTTTTTTTTTTTTTTTTTTTTTTTTTTTTTTTTTTTTTTTTTTTTTTTTTTGGTAAGAGGGTTGTTTTGTTCTGTGGCAGTACTGGGAATTGAAGCCAGGGTCTTTGCAATGATCTATATTCCCAGCCTTTTCATTTATTTTTTCAGACAGGGTCTCACTAAGCTGCTAAAACGCCCAGGCTTGGCTTGAAGTTGTGACCTTCCTGCTTCAGGCTTCCACAGTGCTGGAATCACAGGTATGCGCAACCACTGGAAAACTTTTTGATAGTAGCAGTACCTACACAAGCTAATCAATAGCATACTCTAGCTCTAATTCTACTCTTACTTATATACCCACCAAAAAGACACACACATATGTGGGCACAGTGGCACATGCCTCTACCAGCACTTGAAAGGCTGAGGCAGGAGGATCCCAAATTTGATTCCAATTTTGAGACCCTGTCTCAAAATTTTAAAATGCTGGGGATATGGTTCAGTGATACAGTGCCTGTGGGTTCGATCCCCAGTACCCCCCCACACACACACAGAGCCACAAATACATCAGCATGTGTGAGGCCCTGGGTTCAATATCAGACGTACACACAAAGGGGTATGTGTGGGGTTGGGGATTTAGCTCAAGTGGTAGAGTGCTTGCCTAACAAGCCCAAGGTCCTGAGTTTGATCCCTAGCATCCGCCCCCCTCAAAAAAACCAAAAAAAAAAAAACAAAAACACAGAGACTGTTCCTTGCAGTATGTCTTAGTTACTTTTCTCACTGCTGAGATAAAATACCTGACACAAAGTTAAAGGAGGAAATGTTTATTTACCTTAGTATGTACAGGTTTCACTCCATAACTGGCTGGCTCCAAGGCTGGGTGGCATGGCCAAGGGGCATCACAGAGGAGAAAACAGTTCATGGCAGGCAGAAGGTAGCAAAACAAGCAAGGAAGGCACCTTAGCAGCTTTTTTCTGCCTCTTTTGCAGGGAGGTGCTGGGGATCAAACTCAAGGCCTTGGGCTTGCTAGGCAAGTGTTCTACCACTTGAGCTAAATCACCAACCCCTTTTCTGGATCTTTTATAGTCTATCTAGGATACTAGGATTAGGGCGGTACCAAACCAATCAGTGGACTGATTTTAGTAATCACCCACTCTTAATCCTAGCACCCTTAATCCCATCATTGCACCATGAATCAATCACACACTCTAGATTCAGCCACCTCTGAAAAAGCCCCATCTATGACCGCATGAGGCTTTGGGGGGACATCTAAACACAAGCCCTAACACAGTATTATTCCTAATAGGCAAAAACTAAGAACAATCAAAATATCCATCAACAGAATGGACTAATTATGGTATATAAATTGAATTTCATTCAGGAATGAGAATGAACTACATGAGAATACATCACATTACTACTGAACAAAAGCAAGATACAGAAGAATACACAGTTGATGACTTCATGTAACCTTCAAAAAAGAAAAGTGACTGGCAGGTGAGAGAAGGGCTTCTGAAGTTTGGGTGTTGTTAATGTTTTATATCTTTTGGGAGGGCTACTGGGGATCAAAATCAGGGCTTTCTGTTTGGTAGGCAAGCACTCTACCACTTGAGCTAAATCCCCAACCCCCAGTGTTTTATATCTTGATTCACATAGTAATTAGACAGGTTAATCTCTTTCTGAAAAATTCATTAAGCTGTATATTTATGATATGTGCATTTTACTTGCTTAATAATGTTTATGTAAAGAGGAAATAAAACAAGAAGAAAATAAAGCTACATTCCAAAAAACTGTCATAGCTAATATTTTTTAAACATGAATCTTCTATTGTTGGTCATAAAAAATTTTTTTCAAAAAAAATAAATAAATATTTTCATTTATGATATAACTCAAGATTAAGTGATTGGGGGTTGGGGATTTAGCTCAGTGGTAAGGTACTTGCCTAGCAAGCGCAAGGCTCCGAGTTTGACCCCCAAAAACCCTCCCAGAAAAAAGAAAGAAAGAAAACTAACCCAAAACTCCTTTCTCACTAAGTCACGCTTGTCTACCAAGATACAAGAACTTTTTCAATAAGGAAAAATTTATAATTCAGTTATAGACAGACCTTTCCCCAAAGATTTCTTTTTAAAAGTGTAATTGTTCAGGGGTTGGGGTTTTAGCTCAAGTTGTAGCATACTTGCCTAGCAAGTGTAAGACCCTGAGTTGGATCCCCAACAACCACCCTAGCCCCTAAAAAAGTGTCACTATTCAGTTCCCAGTACTCAGAAAGAGGACTGATGAGAGTTTGAGGCCAGCCTGGGCTACATAATGAGTTCAAGACAGCCTGAACTACATAGTGAGACCCTGTCTCAAAACAAAAATAAAAACACAAAAAGCCTAAAACCTTGCTTCCCTCTTAGTCTGTGGGACCTGAATCAGTCTATCAAATTCTAATATTTAACTGGCATAAATTGTCTGCCCAATTTCCCTTAATTGAGAAGAGAGTTCACATGTAAACAGGACTGATCTGGCAAAAGAATACATGTACAAAGAGATCCTTTTCTTAAAACAAGTTTGTGCTCCTCCACACATGGCCAAACTCTCACACAATCAATTAATTCTTCCTGTAGTATTTGATTAACAGCAAAAAAAAAAAAAAAAAAATTCTTCAGCAGCCTCAGTCAAACCAATTAAATCCTGCTAGGACCCAATTTTCTTAATTCTTTTTTTTGCCTTAATTCTGATATAAGTGTAAATAAACCCCTCTTGGTATATTTATAAATCCTTGCCAACCTTCCCAGATAATCCTGTCACACTTAGTTCCAAATCTGCATTTATGTAAATGTGCTACAATCAAAAAAGCTGTGATTACCACACATTACAGTTTTCACTGCCACAACAAACATGTGCTATTAAATACTGGGGACTGGCTGGGGATTTAGCTCAGTGGTTAGAGTTCTTGCCTAGCAAGTGCAAGGCCCTGAGTTTGATCCCTGGCACCAATAAATACATGCATACATACAAACATACTGGGGGATTGCAGGGCATAGTGGTGAAGGCCTGTAATCCCAGAACTCTGGGAGGCTGAGGCAGGAGAATCACAAGTTTAAAGCCAGCTGGGCAACTAACAGACTTAGCAAAACTCTGTCTCAAAATTTAGTACCCCCTTCAAAAAAAAAAAAAGGCCGGGGCTGGGTTCAATCCCAAATACCACTTTAAAAAAACATACACTTCTTGGCTGGGGATTTAGCTCAGCGGTCAGAGCGTTTGCTTTGCAAGTACAAAGCCCTGACTTGGATTCCCTGGCACAAACAAACAAACAAAAAATAATAACCTTAATTCTAGATCGAACTCAGGGCCTTGTACTTGCTAGGCAAGCGCTCTACCATTTCAACTAAATCCCTACTGCCTTTTTTTTTTTTTTTGGTACCGCGAATCAAACTCAGGGCCTCATGCTTGCGAGGCAAACACTCTAACCACTGAGCTAAATCCCCGGCCCTGTACTACCTTTTAATTCATACAACCAGACTCAATACTGAGAAGAACCTCTGAGTTTTTTTATTCCCCTCCCCCAAAATGACAGCTGGATAATGTGCCAATGTCATAACAAGGTTTGAGGGAGGCACATCTCACACAATGGCCTCAAACAATGAACACTCAATCATCACACTTATGAACTGAGAGATCAGAGTTCCTTTATTTCAACTGTTTTGTGGCTTCCCTGTATTTACGGCAATCTTTCATCTCCAAGAAAATTTTCCTACCCACTCTGCATGTAATAGGAGCTCAGAATGACTTCAAAGACATATGGGCAAGCCAGATGTGGTGGCACATACCTGTAATCTTGGCACTTGGGAGGCTCAGTCAGGAGGATCACCATGAGTTCAAGCCCAGCCTGGGCTACATAATGAGTTCAGAACCAGCCTATACTACACAGTGAGACCCTCTCTCCAAAAGAGAAAAAAAAAAAAAAAGACATATGGGCAAGAGTACAACATCTAGTCACTGCCTATGGTTCTATGATGATAAAAAACAATTTTCAGAGCTGAATGCAGTGGCTTACACCTATAGTCCCAGAGCCATGGGAGGCTAAATCTGGAGGATTACTTGAGCTCACAAACTCAAGACCAACTTGGGCACCCCGGACTGGTGGCCCACACCTAAAAGGGATGGGGATGCAGCTCAGGGTGAAGGCCCTGGGTTCAATCCCCAGTGCCACAAAAAACAAACAAACAAACTAACTGGGTGGAACTGGGTGAGTGTGATGGTACACGTCCAGATGGTCGTCTCACTATGTTGCCTAGGCGTTTTGAACTCCTAGATTCATCCAGTACTCCCACCTCAGCCTCCTGAGTAGCTGGGACTCCAGGTATATGCCAACATGCCTGTGGTTGTGTACTAAATTATGTAAATACACAGCCAGTTCAAACAGTAACCTTAAAAAAAATGTTGGAAAGGAAAAACATATTTGGTTCAAGGCAGGCATCATTTTTTCCAAGAAGCCTTTTTGTAACACATCCATACATGCAAACACACACGTTAGGTCAGATGCCAAAACCTGGTGAGCCTTATCACCTGCATGGTCCATTACCACTGCTTACCATTTAGTACTGAAGCTATCTTATCCACCTGTCTCCCCTACTGCACTACATGTAAATTGCTCCAGGGCCTCAAAACTATCTTTACACAGGCCACCCCAATTTGGTACCAGGGGCTCAAAAAAAAAAAAAAAATACAAAAGTACATATTTTAAACCCAAAGTACCAGGGTTGGGGATTTAGTTCAGTGGTCGAGTGCTAGCCTAGCAAGCAGAAGGCCCTAAATTCAATCCCCAGCACTTCCAAAAAAAACCCCCAAAGTACCTTAGAGCCAGGCATGGTAGAGCACACCTGTAATACCAGCACTTGTGAGGTGGAGGCAGTAAGGTCACTGTGAGTTCAAGGCCGTCCTGGGTTACACAGTTAAGTTCAAGGCCACTCTTAACTACATAGTAAGACCCTATCTCTAAATAAATAAATAAATAAATAAATTTTAAAAAGTATCTTAGAGAACCAGTGACCTTTAGTCATTGCAATGATAACTCACAAGACTCTACCTTCTAGTATAATTGGCTGTCTTTCCAGTAGAATACAAATATCAGACCTCTCAAATACCAGTAAATGATTCACCGAACTCAACTCTCAGAGTACCAAGAACTAAGAGACTGAAATGGCAAAAAAGCTAAAATAATCAACAAAAAAAGGGGACATTCACATAATCAGGAATTGATTTTAGTATTTCAAATTACTACTTAATAGCTATGATTTCTGTGGAAATTCTCATTTACCACATCATTCCTTACAGACCAACAGCCACAAAATTAGCATGGCACTAAATTAGCATGGACTATTTAGAGATGTACAGAAAGAGCACAGCAAGCCAAGTGTTGATGTCCACAGCTGCAGCTAAGTGCTCAATAGTTCTGAGGCATTGATGGAATCCCAACTTTCTTGAAAAACTTCTCTGCCTCCACTGACTAAACCAAAATCCTTGCTTCACTAGTTCCCAACATAATCGCTTCTTGGCCTTTTGGCTTAGATCAAGTGTACTAGCTCCCAACATAATTCTCCCCAGTAGCATCGATTATAAGGAGAAAAGATGAACAATCACCATCCAAATTTAATTAAAACCCCAGTCACCAGGCATGGTGGCACACGCCTGTAATCCCAGCATTCAGGAGGCTGAGGCAGGAAGATCACAGATCTTGAAGCCAGCCTTAAAAAACAAAAACCGAAACACCACTACCACCAAAAATACCCCAATTTCATTACAAGAGCAGCAAAGGAGACAAGGAAAGACAAACTAGAAGCTCTCTGACGACAGAGACTGAATCTTAACCCTGTTGGCAGCCCCACAGCACTAAACGCTGTGCATGCATCCAAATACGCTATATAATGCAGACTGTTAATGAATGGCTGACCTCACTTAAAACTAGGATAGAGATTTTTACTTTTATCTGTGGTGGGGTTTTTTGTTTTGAGGCAGGATTTCATTATGTAGTTCAGGCTGGCCTTGAACTCACTATGTAGTCTTTCAAACTGGCAGGGATCCTCCTGCTTCAGCCTTCTGAGTGCTGGGAACACAGGCAAGCTCCGGCATGCCCAGCTTAAATTTTTAAATGTATTTATGTATTACTTGTATAAAACAAAGCAAATACGAAAAGAAAGGGGCACAATAATATCTCTATGTATACTGTAATAATACTGGCAATTTTGCTGCTCAGCTTTCATATTAATTGCTTCTCCCTTATTTCTATCTAAACATGCTTTTTTGGTTTTGTTTTTTGGTGCTGGGGATGGAACTCAGGGCCTTGCACTTGTAAGACAAGTGCTCTACCAACGAGCTAAATCCCCAATCCCCAAAACATGCTTTTTAACAGTCCCTCAATTGATTTGCACTTTGTCAGGCAGATAGGAGTGGTATGGTAGTCTATGTTTCACAAATGAGGAACTGTTCAAGACTGCATTGCTTTTGAAATGGACATGAAAAGGACTGGGATGACAAGCATATCATTTTCTTTTACATCTATACCTAAAAGAGAGACAGGCTGGGCGTGGGGTGGTGCACACCTGTAATCTCAGCACTAAAAAGGCTGAAGCAGGAAGATCTTCAAATCTGAGGCCAGCCTGGGCTACACAGGAGGACCATGTTTTAAAAAAAAATTGGGAGGGGTTGGAGACTTAGCTCAAGTGGTAGAATGCTTGCCTAGTAAGCACAAGACCCTGAGTTCTATCTCCAGCACCCAAAACAAAGAGAGGGATTGCTGGGGATTTAGCTTAGTGCTTAGAGTGTTTGCCTCACAAGCATGAGGCCCTGAGTTCGATTCCCGGTACCAAAAAAAAGAAAAAAAAAAAAAAAAAGAGGGATTTTCCTCTCACAGTTCCAAGTCCCAAAAAGATAAACTACTGCCTACTAATTGTGGGACACCAAGCAAATCACATGATTTCTGAACCAATCTCCTTATATGAAAAATAAGAGGATGAGGTTACTACTTCTCACTTGATTGCTACAAAAATGAGATGATGCAAAAATTGTTATGATAAAAACACTGTTATGATATACATAAAAAACTGTTATGGTGTACAAATGGTAGTTGCAGTTATTTCTACTAATGATGTAAATGAGAAATAAGTGCACCAACAGCAGGAGACTCTACATTTTAAAACAAGTAACAAGGGTTGGGGATTTAGCTTTGTGGTTAGAATGCTTGCCTTGCAAGCACAAGGCCCTGTGTTTGATCCCCAGCACCAAAAAATTATAAAATAAAATAAAAAATAAAACAAATAACAAAGAATGTATGCCTTTCATAGCAAAACATGGATCATCAAAAGTGATTTCATCCAGATACAGCGCTTCTTTAGCAACTAATTCTAAAGCATAAAAAACAAAAACACCCCAACAAGATTATGGGGCGGGGGATTGGCACAACCACTTTGGAAAACATTTTCGCAGTTTCTTAAAAAGTTGTAACAGGGGCTGGGGATTTAGCTCTGTGGTTAGAGTGTTTACCTTGCAAGCACAAGGCCCTGAGTTTGATCCCCAGCACCAAAAAAAAAAAAAAAAAAAAAAAAAAAAAAAAAAAAAAAAAGTTACACAAAAAAGTTCCTCAGGGACTAGGGGTACAGCTCATTGGCAGAGTGCTTGCTTAGCATGGAGGAGGCCACAGATTCAACCCCCAGCACCACAAAGTAACAGAAAGAAAAGAAATTGCCATAGAACTCAACAATCCCACTCTTATTTATCCAAGAGAAATAAAACCAATATATACAAACTGGGCATGATGGTGTACCCCCATAATCCCAGGTCTGTGGGAGGCTAATGTAGTAGGATCACAAACTCAAGGTGAGCCTGAGCAACTTAGGGAGACTCTGTCTCAAAATAAATTTAAAAAGGGCTGGGATATAGCTTAGTGCAAAGACCCAGGGTTCGATCATAAGTGTGGCTAAAAAAGGGGTGGCAGGTGCGGTTCAGTGTGAAGGCCCTGGGTTCAATCCCCAGTAGCCCTCAAAAAGTACATATGACCTGTATATAAACACTTACATCTTTGTTAATAATCACCAAAATAGCCAGGTGTGGTGGTGCATGCCTGTAATCCCAGCACTTGGGAGGCTGAGGCAAGAGGAGCAACTCAAATTCAAGGCCAGCCTGGGCCACATAGTGAATTCAAGGCAAGCCTAGAATATACAGGGAGATTCTGTCTCAAAAAAACAAAAAAAAAAGTTGGGTGTGATGGCACATGCCTGCAATCCCAGCACTTGGGAGACAGAGGTAGGTGGATTGCCATGAGTTCGAGGCCAGCTTGGGCTACACAGTGACCTCAAGGCCAGCCTGAACTACACAGTCTGAAAAAACTACCCTGTCTCAAAAAACAAAAAACAACAGAAGAAAGAAAGGGTAGGGGGAGGTACAGAAAGGAGTGAGGGAGAGAAGGAGGAAGAGAGAAAGGAGGGGAAGGGAGAGATAGAGAAAAATTCTGGCTAGGGGTATAACTTGGTGTACTGTGTTTGCTGGCATGTATGAGGCCCTAGGTTGATTCACTATCACTAAAAAAAAAAAAAAAAAAAAAAAAGGACAAGAAATCCTTGCCACATTTTCAGTAGAGAAAAATGTCACTGGTACATTACCTTTTATTTGGTAGGGTGGAGAGAGAGGGACAATAGGTAGCAGTAAGGAGATAGTAACTTAGTTAAAAACAAGTGAATTAAAGAAAGCTGTGGGTATGGTTAGTGTAGATCTAGGACTATGAGGCCAAATGAATAACTCTGTGCTATTTGAATGTCTGTTCTCATGCAGCTTCAAAAAATTAAAAGCAGGCAAGGCCCCTGCATAGCTAAATTAACAAAGGAATAAGGAAAACACTCACTTGTAAGAGAGGAAAAGGTGAAAATAGTGTGTCAGGGGAGCTATGCAATGCCTGAAATTAACATTTCACTTAAGCTGCTGTAGCAGTTAGATTACATATTTGTCACCATCAGCTAATTTAATTAAACAGTCTAGCCAAATCCAAAGCTATAAATTCAGATAAAAGGATACCTAGTTTTGAGTTACTCTTAATTTTACTTTGATTTCTGTATTTAATTACAGCAATAGAAAATAGAGGGGGAGAATTAAATCTTGAAGAGCAAAGTAAAGGTTCAGTGCATAGACCATCTACCATAATTGATAACCCATACTTGACGGCTCCTCGAAGAGCCATGCAAAATTAACACGAACATTTCTTGGGCTTTTGATGTTCACTGCCATCACCTGCTTCACTGTTAAGACTGGGAAACATTTGGGATGAACTGGTAAAGGCTGCTGAGAGTTTCTGTTGCCTCCCCTCTGTGCCCATTTATCACTAAGGCCAATTTTTAATGCTCCTGAACAAGTATACTTCTATCATAGCCATCTTTAAATTGTATTTTAATTCCTAAACCTTTCTTTTTTTGAGATAGGGTCTCCCTAAGTAGCTCAGGATGATAGCTTCTAGCTCTTTCAATCCTCCTACCTCAGCCTCTCAAGCACTGGAATAACAGATGTGTGCCACCACATCTGGCTCTTGGATACTTTTTTTTTTAAAGAGTCTCACTATATAGCCCAGGGTGGCAACAAACTCCAGGCCATTCTTCTCCTGCCTCCCAAGTGCTGGGATTACAGGTACGCACCACCATGCCAGGCTCTTAGATACTTTTCAATAAGAGGTAAATCAGGCACAGTGGCAAATGCCTTTAATGCCAGCTACTCGGGTCACTGAGGCAAACTGAAGTCCAACCTGGGCAGCTTGGCAAGATACTATCTCTAAATAAAAAATAAAAGGTCTACGGATGTACATCAGTGGTATAGCAATCACCTACCATGTGCGAGGTGGCTCTGGGTTCATTTATTTTATTTTTTATTTTTGGTACTGGGGATCGAACTCAGGGCCTTGTGCTTGCTAAGCAAGTACTCTGACCACTGAGCTAAATCTTGCCCAGCCCTGGGTTCAATTCCTAGCATCACAAAAAGAAAAATAAGAATAATTGTTTGAAAAAAAGCTAAAGAAAGATAACGGCAAACTGAGTACCTTCAAAGGAGCTCTGGCTTCCCCTAGAATACATGTCTAAAAACCTCTAATCAAAAAAACCCAAAAAACAAAAAACAAAAACAAAAACAAAAAAACCCCTCTAATCTACTAAAAAAAGGAACCATGTACTGGAGGGTGAAAATGGTGGGCACATGACACTGACTTCAGTGTATAGCAAATGAACTTTGACACTAAACTGAACTACGTGTGTAGAGTATGTCTACAATTTAAAACAGTGTGTAGTCAGGTGTGATGGCATGTGCCTATAATCACAGGATTAGAGAGGCTGAGGCAGAACAATCACAGGAGTTCAAGGCCAGCCTGGACTACATAATGAGTTCAAGGCCAAGGGGCCGGGGATTTAGCTGAGTAGCAGAGCACTTGCCCAGCAAACACAAGGCCCTGAGTTTGATCTCCAACATGCAGATAAATAAATAAATAAATAAAGAGTTCAAAACCAGCCTGAACTACACAGTAAGACCCTATCTCAAAAATAAGTTATTTCTTCAGTAAAACAAAGATGCTAAGTTCTTTCCATGATTGTTCTAAGAGTTACATGAAATGACTGACACATCTGAAAAACACCTATCAGAAAATCTATCAAAGATTTTTTTTTTAAAGAATTCAAAGTTGAAAACCAAGATGTATCATGTACAGGTACAAAATAACCATGTTGATTATGATCATTATGTATACAATGTACCAATACATGTTCTTGGTAAAAATAATTTAAAAATTTAAAAAAAAAAAAAAAAAAGAATTCAAAGTTGAGAGCCCACCCAGCATGGCGGTACACACCTGTAATCCCAGCAGTTGAGAGGTTGAGGTGGGAGGATCACCATGAATTTGAGGCCAGTGTGGGCTACATAATTCAAATTTGAGGCCAACATGGACTACATGATGAGACAGTCTCAAAAATTTAAAAAAAAAAAAATTCAGAGCCAGGCATGGTACTACATGCCTATAAACCCATCTGAAAGTTGAAACAGGAGGACTGCCATGACTTCAAGGACAGCCCAATAATCATGTTCAGTTGACATATCTGCTAAGGACTCACTTGAAAAGTTTAAATTTACGGAAACATAGTCCCTAGAATTTCGCATAGCCTCAAGGCCTTAAGAAACCAGAGACAAAGGCAAAAAGCCACTTAACCAGCTATAACAAAACCCAGAAACAAGGTCTGTCACATGAACATACACTAGTTCATCTTCCACATGTGCACTGTCAGTATGGCACTATTGAGGCCCCTTCCTTGGTAATCTTACCAAAGCACAGATAAATAACTAAGAAAGAGATGGTCTTTCACTAGTTTTCAAGGACTTCGATTAAATCTTTAAAATCCAGGGGCTGGGGATTTAGCGCAAGCATAAGGCCCGAGTTCAATCCCCAGCACCAAAAAAAAAAAAAAAGAAAAAAAAAAATTCAATGATCACTTTCTATACTATGAAGTTCAAAACAATTCTCTAAAACTAAGGCATGAGAATAAAACTGGAAAAGAGAATCCCTACTTCTCTCCTGTTTTCTTTATTCTGAATGTGACAGGAACTTAGTGAATTAACTCATCCTGATCCTGTTTCATTCATTCATTTATTATACACTATCATTTAAGCCATCCTTCCTACCTAAAGATATTCATTAAATTCAAATAACTGATGAGAAAGTCTGTATACAAATACACCTTGGAGGTGCATGTAGCTCAGTAGTAGAGCCCTTGCCTGGCACATATGAGGACCTTGGTTCCACCCCCAGCATGATGGGGGAGGTAGCCTACACAATAACTTAGTACTCAAGAACAAGCTTAACATCAAACTCGCTTCATTTTTTTCCCAGTGCTGGAGATCAAACCCAGGGCCTCATGCATGCTAGGCAAGCACTCTGCCACTGAGCTATATTCCCAGGCTCTATTTGCACAAGGCCCTGAGTTCAATCCTCAGCAGCCACCCCCCCAAAAAACTGATTCAATCTAGTAAATCCCAACTCTCTATATATCCAAAGCCAACAACTCTTACACAAAGGAGGTCAAATGGTAACTTTGTTCATAACAGGTAAATTTATAACCCAATTCTACAAATAACTCACTGAAATGTCAATTCTAAACTAACTAAGCACAAGGCCCTGAGTTCGATTCCCCAGCACCAAGGAAAAAAAATTCTAAACTAACATGAAGAAGGTGATTAATTGAAATTCTATAGCAATATCACTCTCAAAGCCTCCAGCTCCCTTCACTCAACTCTGATAATAGGTAGAGATTTGACAGTGGGGGTGAAGAACACTAGGCAACAAAATTTTTAACCATCTTCCCCTAAAAAGGGGAGAAACAAGCAAGGTGTGATGGTGAATGCCTATAACCCCACCCCACTCTGGGTGGTTAAGGCAGAAAGGTAGCAAATTTAAGTCCAGCCTGGGCAATTTAACGACTTAGCAAGACTGTCTCAAAATTGAAGGGAAAAAAAAAGGACTGTAGGACTGTCTCAAAAATTTAAAAAGTGGGGGCTGGGGATTTAGCACAGTGGTTAGTGTTTGCCTTGCAAGCACAAGGCCCTGAGTTTGATCCCCAGCGCCAAAAAAAAAAAAATTTAAAAAGTGGTACAACTCTTACCTGGTATGCACAAGGACTTGGGTCCAACCCACACCCATCCCCCATACCTCCCCCACGAATCTTGATTTTTAACTTGGACTTGGTCATTTATTAGCTGTATGACCTCTCTGAGACTATTTGCTGATTTGTAAAAATGAGTTTATAATCTCTGTTAAAGTGGAGAATTAAAAGGTAAAAGGTCAGTATAATGCATGACCCAGTATCCGGCCCTAAATAAAAATTCAACTAGGGGTTGGGGACTTAGTTCATGCGGTAGAGCACTTGCCTAGCAAGTGCAAGACCCCCAGTCTGATCTCCACCACCACTCCCAAATTTGATTAGTCACTATTAAGTAGGAATTATCCCCATTCACAGATTAAGCCTCAGAGGTTGAAGGGTTGGGGATTTAGCTCAGTGGTAGAGTACCTGCCTAGCAAGTACAAGGCCCTGAGTTGGATCCCCAGCACCAAAAAAAAAAAAAAAGAAAAAGAAAGAAAGTCTCAAGAGGTTAAATAATTTCAGTCCTCAAGCTGAAAGTTAGTCTCAAATTCTGCTTTTTTCATTATATCAAGCAACCTACCTCATGTATATCTCTGCCTTCCTAACTATATAATTTAAATTCTCCTAATTGTGCCACAAGAACACTACTTGCTCAGTGATGAACTCAGAAGCTGCTGGAAGCATATAAAGCCATTATCTCAAGGATACCTGGGCCATTTTACCTTTTCTTTCTTTATCTAATAGTTGGAGGTGGGGACTAAATACATCAATGTGACATACGTGAAAACCAACAGGAGACAATAGCCAATTGTCGGTGTCCTTACCTGAGGCAGTCTCTCTTTTCTAATTTGTTTTGCTTTCTTTCCTTCCTTCTTTTTTAAAATGAGGCTGAGGATCCAACCCCAGACTCAGCAAGGTAGCTAAGTGCTGTACTACTGAGCTGCATCTCCATGCTCTTAGAAAGTTATATGTTTAGACAACTAAGTAGGCAGAATGAGGTAAACACAACAAAGAGGAAAGAATTGTAGTGGGGTGAAAAGTTCTGGAACAGGCTTCCCTGCCAGGCTTACGCCAGCCTGAATTCACTGTTACTCCATTAACAAAGTATACAAGCTACACTCAGGTTCCCTACATCTAAATCTGAGGAACTGCTCTCACCAAACACTCCACAGCCTCCAAATTTTCCCCATTGTACCCTCAGTTAATAGGTTCACCCCTCCTCTTCCTGGAAAAAGCCCCTTTCCTTCTTTAAGGCCTAGGGTTTGTTTTTTTTTTATGTTTTTGTGAGGGCTTTTTATTTTTTGAGACAGGGTCTCACTTTGTAGTGTAGGCTGACCTTGAACTCATGGTATAGCCCAAACTGTCCTCAAATTCACAGTGATCCTATGTGATCCTCCTGCCTCGGCCTCCCAGAGGGCTAGGATTACAGGTGTGCACCTGCACGCCCATTTTAAAGCCTGGTTTGAATGCCACCTGTTTACCTGGTCTTCACTTGGATCGTCAAAGAACTATAAATTTTGCTTCCTCTGCATTCCTTTGCTTATAGCACTTAAAGCACTTTATCATTACCACTTTACCTGTGCAAGGACCCCACAGACTAAGAGACCCCTAAGTCATCTAAGTATCCTCAACCATTACAGCACCCACAACAGTGTGTAGGGGCCAGGGATTTAGCTTAGTGGTTAGAGTGTTTGCCCAGCAACCACAAAGCCCTGAGTTTGATCCCTGGCACCAAAACAAAAACAGAAACAAGCACTATTTAAATACTTCACATAAACCAACATATATGCCATACTAATCTGTGTTTGTCATTGCAATTAAACTACAAATGAAGTAGAAATTCTCATCTCAATTTTACATATGAGAAAAATAAAGGTTAAATAATGTGCCCAGTATGAAACCAAATAACAATTAGCCACCAGATTTCAACCTATGCGCAACTCGGTAAGTGAATTTCGAAAGATTAGAATTTCAATTTAAACTATCACATTTTGCTTGTGAATAAACCAGATTTTTTTTTTTCAGAGTAGCAGATCTGATGGATTGAGGGGAAGTTCCCACTATAAAAATCAATGATTTCTACCCCAAGAGAATAGTTGCTATTCAAATACTTGGGTGTAAAAAGAGGACACTGGAACCTCTACTTTTTATTTTTAGCTCACCCTCTATAAAATGGCTACTTTTGCACAAGTTATAAAACGCAATACATTGTACAGCCAAATATTCCTATAATACGTGTGTATACTCAACCGTATTTCCTGATGGAATGAACACTTGAGGCCACTGCTCTAGACTGCATCCCCAGGGACTCCAACTCAGGGTTTGAGCTCCTTCCTACATTCTCTCTCCCCAGCACTACAGTGAAAAAAAACTTAGCCAATCAGGACTATAGGTTTTAAAAAAGAGAGAAGCTAGGTGTGGTAGTGCAAGCCTGTAGGCCCAGCACCTTCAAGGCCTGCCTGAACTACAAAAGGAGATCCTGCCTCAAAACACCAAAAAAAAAAAAAGAAAAAGACCCCAAGTAAGCCTATGGAGTGCACAACAGATGGTAAACATTGAACCTAAGTGTATCGTGAGAACCTCTGTGAAAAAAAACTCAGTACCACTTCATTTTGTGTGGTGGGGCTGGGGATTTAGTTCAGTGGTTAGTGTTTGCCTAGCAAGGGCAAGGCCCTGAATTCAATCCCCAGCACTCAAAACAAAACAAAAAAAACCCCAAAACCATTTAGTGTGTGGTAGGGAGACAAGTACTGGGTTAAGATTAAATCCAGGGCTACATGCCCAATCCTTTCTGAGACAAAGTCTCGCTAAAAATAAATAGCCAGATTGAGTTTGAATTTATGATCCTTCTGCCTCGGATTCCCAGAATGCTGGGATTACAGGCATGCAGCACCAATGCCCAGCTACTACTGCATATAAGTGCAATTCATTACATTCTTCCAGATTAAGAGAAAAAGTATAGTAAGGGTAGTCTTAGAATTTAAGATAGAATTCCCTTAGGAATACTAAAAACAAAAACAATTCAGTTACATAAAACCAAAAGTACTTGTACTTTTGGGCATATTTTAAATTGTAAAATTTAAATTCAGCCAGGTATGGTGGTACACACCTGTAATCCCAGCACTGAGGAAAGGCTGAGGCAGGCACGAGGATTGCAAATTTGAGTATGGCCCGGGCAACTCAGCGAAACTCTCCTCTCAAAAGGCTGGGGATGTAGCTCAGTGCAAAGGCCAGGATTCAAGTCCCCAGTACCCAAAAGAAAAAATTAAATTTAGATAAAAAGTCCTTTCGCTTTACTGAGAATACACCTTTGTCAGACAAAAGGGTCACCTACCGGCCTCTCTTTAGTTATAAATTCCAAAAGGAATGGATCAAACTATTAAGACTGCACTAACTGCCAACATGACTATGAAAAGGCTTTAACTGGGTCAATCTACTTTGTATTTCAATTCGACATTTAATGGGTGCCAAACAAAGAGGAAAGGTTGTGTAGAGCCTCCCTTTTACACGTTGAAAAACATCTCTCTAGGGTTAGGAATTTATCTCAGTGGTTAAAGCCCTGAGTTCCATCTCCAGCACCAAAAAAAGAAAAAGAAAAACATCGGTCTGGGGTAGAGCAGAGTTCCTCATGAGCCTCAGTCTCATCCTCTGTAAAATGGGCAGACTCAGTATACCTTTTATTTATACTGTTGCCAAGTTTAAACAAGAAGAAAAACGCCAAACAGGTTTGTCGGTTTCTTCATTTACTAACTTTCTTCTCTCTTCCACCTAAACTCAAAACCGGAACCTGGTCTGCCTTGTTTGTTGCTATGTTCCTTGGGCCTAGAAGTGGTACTTTTTATTTCAGAGATGGCTTAATAAATAGTCAATGAATAGAATGCAAAATGCCTGGTGCTTAAAAAAAAGAAACAAGTTGGCTGTTATTGTAATGAAAAATAATTAAAATTTTATTGTTCTTATTAAGCGATGCCACCCCTCCTCCTCCCAAGGATCTCAAAATTCTAAATGGTTGGCAGATATTGGAGACAGATACTGGAACGGCGAGATGGAGAAAAAATAACAACTGATCCCTAGAGTACGACTAAGCAGAGAGAAAATAAAATCCCAAACAAATCCACGACCTAACCCCAATTTCGGACTTTTCCGAGTAAGGTCCACAATGAAGGAAACTAAACGGCGATCACAATGACAGTTTTCACGCCTGTGTACGTGCCAGGGTCTGTACCAAGCGCTGTGCGGACCACACTAACCCTGGCAACTCCAGAGGACTGGAGGGAACTCTTCACAGCCCCATTCTTCAGACGCGGTAACTGAGACTCTGGGAAAGCCAAGGTCACAGTTATCAGGCGGGGGAACCGGGACGCCAACCCAGGCAGTCCAGGCCCTGAGCAGCTCTCACAGGGGCCTCGGGGCGCCGCCACCCGCGCCTCCCCAACACCGAGGGCACGTCCCTCCAACGCGGGCTTGTGTACTACGTATTTCTCCGAGCCGGACTTGTGGTCGCTCGAGAACAAAACAATACTTGTCCGCGGCGCGTCAGTGGACACGCGCCCGGCCTGGGCTCCGAGGCCGCGGTCCCCGCCGCTTCCCCACACCGCAAGCGCCGAGCCCTCCGGCGCCGCTCCAAGCGGCGGGGTGGCCGGGGGGTCCGCGAAGGCCTGGACCGCAGCGTGACCTTGGCTCCGCTGTCCTGCTTCGAGCCTCAGTTTCCCCATCCTGGCCTCGCGCCGTGGCGGAGCGGGGGCCCTCTCGAGTGCCTCGAGGCGCGCGAAGGAGCTGCAGGCCCCTCACACGCCCCCCTCAGCCGCCCGCCTTCCCGCCCCGCTTACACTGGAAGGCGGCCGCTCCAGGGACGCCCACCATCGCACAACGTCGCCCGCCGTGCGCCGCCCGCCTCGGCCCTCGGCCCTCGGCCCTCGGCCCACGGCCCAGGTTCCTAGCAGGCGCTGCCGCGGGAACTGCAGGCGTACAGCTCGCCAACACCAGCGCCGCCGTGGACGCCTCCGCCACCGCCGTTAGGCCGCGCGCCGCCCCGCCCCCGCTCGCCCCGCCCCGCCCTCGGGACACGCCCCCGCCGCGCGCTGTCGCCCGCCAGACCAACGATCGCGGAAGCCCAGCCCCAAGACCGTCTCCAGCTAAACCCCGCCCTCAGACCTGACCCGCCCCTTCCGCGCGAACCTATCGCCCTATTCCGGCGCACTCGGCTTCTCAGACCCGCTCCCCTGCGTCACGCGCTCCCGTCACGAGCCCCGCGGATCTTCTGGACCTGGACTTCCGGAAGAGGCCAAGACAGGGACCCAGGCGCGGGGGCGGAGCTTGGAGGCCGGCCTTGGAGGGTGGGCTGCCTTTCCTGAGTTTCCCAGGTGTAGGAGGGATTGCCTTTACGCGAGTCTTTGGGCAAGTTGCTCTCTCTCTTCGGCCTACAGCTTTCTAAATGTCTAAAATACCATAATAAAATTAATAACTAAGGGCTGGGGGTGTAGCTCAGCGGTGCAGCGCCTACCTAGCAAGCGCGAGGCCCTGGGTTCAATTCCTGATACAAAAAAAAAGCTTTAAAAAAAAGACAATATTAATAACTTAGCTATCATCATTTTTGTTCCTTTGTTTATGAGATGGAGTCCCACTATGTTGCCCAAGTTGGTCTCTAACTCATGGGCGATCCTCCTGCCTCAGCCTCTAGAGTAACTGAGTCTACAAGGTGCTTAGCAACTATCATTATTGAGATTTTTATCTGTTTCAGGGGCTGTTTTTATACACTTCATGTAGTTAATCATCACGAAGAAGAAACGTGTTATTATTTCTCATTTTCTACACACAAAGAAGGTGCTTGCCCATGGGCTTGCTCTCTGCTTTCAGTTAGCAAAATGAACGTTGAGATGCCATAGGAACGTCTGACTTCAGACCCAGTACTTTGAGCTACTCTGAACTATTCTGTATTGCAAAATCTCAGAAAATGGATTAAAACTAGAGTAAGGGATAGAAGTGTCGCTCAGTGGTAGAGCACTTGCTTAGTGTGCACCAGGCTCTGGGTTCACTACTACTGGGGGAAAAACAGTAATATGGGGAATGATGAAGGAAGTTCTGCCTAGAGCAGTTTGGGAGAACACAGATGAGATGTATCACGGGGGTCTTGGAAGGGGTCTTGGAAGGCTAAGAGGAATTCAGGTGGAGGAGACAGCCCAGTCAAAATGTTACTTCCTTTGTGAAAATCTCTCCAATATTCCTATCGGAAATATAATTTACAAGCCAGGCATGGTGGTGCAGGAGGCTGAGGCAAGATCACCAGGTGTTCAAGACCAGCCTGTACTACGTAGTGAGACCTCATCTCAAAAAAAAAAAAAAAATCGTATGTATAGATATATAAAATTTCCAAACTGGGTATGGTAGTACACACCTGTAATTCCAGCACTCAGGAGACTGAGGCAGGAGGATCATTAATCAGAAGCCAGACTGGGCTACATAGTGAGACTTGTGTCAAAAAAATTCCATATAGGACTGGGGATTTATCTCAGTGGTTAGAGTGCTCGCCTTGCAAGCACAAGGCCCTGAGTTCGATCCCTGGTACCAAAAAAAAAAAAAATTCCATATATATATAAAATAAATATGCCCCCAAATAGGCTAAAATATAGTACAGTGGTAGAGCCCTTACCTACCATGGGCAAAGCCCTGGGTTTGATCCCCGGCACTGAAAACAAAGGGGAGAGGTCCTTATACAAAATAGAATGAAAGTATATCAAAGATTTTACTCAAAACCAAGCATGGTGGTGCAGGCCCAGGATTCCAGCACTTGGGAGGTGGAGGATCATGAGTTTGAGATCAGCCTGGACTACCTAGCGAGACCCTGTCTCAAAAAAAGAAGATTTTGCTAAGAGCTCAGGATGTAGCTCAGTGATAGAGCACTCCCTGCCATGTGCAAAGCCCTGGTTCAATCCCTAGTACTATCGTTAAAAAAAGAAAGTAATTTAATTCACTCAGGTGGCTTGTGCACCTCACCATGCTTGTCTGCAACCAGATCTGACAAACCCTAAACCCCATAGGAGTGAGATAAAGAAATTCACTAAGAGTTGAAGACAGAAATGCAAGAGGAAAAGAAATGATTGAACAGAAGCAAGAAAATGAATTGTACTGAGGCTTATGCCACCAATACATGGCGTTCATTTCACATTTTTTTTGTTTGTTTTGTTTTTTGTTTTTGAGATGGGGTTTTGCTGTGCAGTTCAGGCTGGCCTTAAACTCACACACAACCCAGCCCAGGTTGGTCTCGAACTCACGCCAATCCTGCCTCAGCCTCCCAAATGCTGGGATTACAGGTGTGCGCCACCATGCCCAGCTACAAACACTACCTTCTTTTTTTGGTGCTGGGGATCAAACTCAGGGCCTTGTAATTACGAGGCAAGCACTCTAACCACTGAGCTAAATCCCCAGCCCACTACCTTCATAATTGTACTTCTTTTAGCTGTTCAAATTTATGAAATGCAAAGAGGTGGGATTAAATGTAAATGAGTATGCTCCCCTTTGCACATCAAAAAACGGAAAACTACTTAAACCAGGGGCTGGGGATTTAGCTCAGTGGTTAGAATGCTTGCCTGACAAGCATAAGGCCCTGAGTTCGACGCCCAGCACCAAAAAAAAAAAAAAAAAAAAAAAAAAAAAAAAAAAAAAAAAAAAAAAAAAAAAGAACTACTGAAGACAAAGGCTGTGCCTGCCTCTTCCACTTGCCTATCTGGCTGTCAGAGAAGGGGGAAGGAAAAGAATTTAGACTTTAGTGAGGAAAGAAGCAGGGTGGCATGAAGGTGAAATCTATGGGATAATCCAAATCTATGGTATGGCCCAAAGGGTCCTACAGTTTTAAATTGGAGTGCCCTTTTGTTGATGTTTAAAATAATTTTCATTTGCCAGGTGTAATGGCATACACCTGTAATCCCAGCACTCGGCTTGCCTGGGCTATATAGGGAGTTCCAGGTCAGCATGAACCACATAGTGAGACTCGTTAAAAAAAAAAAAAAAATTAACTATTGGAACGTACAATTTTAATATACAAAGACAAAGCTTAAAAAATTTACTGAGATGTATTTTATGTACAATTTTTTTTTCCCCCATGGTCCTGGGGATTGAATTGTAGGTTCACAGCCTAGGGATGTCTCCAGTGGCAGAATTCTTGCCTAGCATGCATGAGGCCCTAGGTCAGTTCCCCTACCACCACCAAAAAAAATAAATTAATTAATAATAACAATAAATAAAAGTTGCAGAGTTAGATAAACTTAAGGAAATTACTTGGTGCCCTCGCTATTTCTTGTCCCAAGTGAATGTTTTTCTTTATCTAGTGACAAGAGCGGGTGGCAGGAAGAGATGCATGCTGCCTGCCATCTGCCTTGGCCGTGCCCCTTCCGCTAACGAAGGATAAACACAGGCCAGGCCAGATGACAGTTAGTGCAGGGAAGCAACTTAGGTGTATGATTCTTGTTGGGTAAACAGGAAGCAGAAGGACCTATGGCGCTTTAGGAAGTCAATCTCTGTGCCAGAGAAATAGGTGCCCTGGCTGCTACTCTCTACTAGGCAAAGCCCTTTTACCAAAGTTGGTGGAAGAGCCTGAGAGCTCCCAGAGGAAGAGATGAACAAGTCGAGTCTCTTGGCCACTAGTTAAATTATTATAATTCACTCTTACAATTATGAAAGGAAGGTGAGCATGCTCACTGTGAGGAATTCCCACACTACACAAGAAGATCATGAAGAAAATAAAGCTATCCTGGCTTTCCTCAAGATAACCCACTCTTGCTTTTTCCTCTGTTGCTCAGCCCAAGCTTGTTAGCAGAACCAGTTTCTCCCTCACTCTGCACTTTTATTTTTTCAAATAAACTTTACTACCATTAAAAAGAAAAGAAAAAACACTCTTGTTTCGTTTCTTACCGTGAGATGTTAATTACTGTCACCACTCTACTGTATATTCTTGCAACTTTTTTTCTATACATGAACTAATTTATATAATGGAAATCATACTGTAAATACATTTACTTCCTCTTTCCCCACCAACCCCTGTGCTAGGAATTGAACCCAGGGGCTAGACAAGCCCTTTACTGCTGAGCTACATCCCCAGCCATTTTTGTTTTTTATTTTCAGATGGTCTCACTAAATTGCCCAGGCTAGCCTTGAAATTATGATCCTCCTGCCTCAGTCTCCTGAGTAGATAGAATTACAGTTATGTAATACCATGCCTGGAAGTTGCATCCTGTCTTTTTTTTAATTAAATTTTTTTTTTTAATCTATGATGTCCGGGCTGGTCAAATTTCTGGACTTAGGCTATTCCACCTCAGCCTATGGAAAAGCTGGTTCTTCTTTTTTTCTTTGGTGCTGGGGATTGAACTCAGGGCCTTGGGCTTGCTAGGCAAGCACTAAACTAAACACTGAGCTAAATCCCCAGCCCCTACTTTTTGTTCCTTTTTTTTTTTTTTTTGGTAGGGTTGGGGATTTAGCTCAAGTGGTAGAGTGCTAGTGCCAAGCCCTAAATTCAATTTCCAGCACACCCCCCCCACCCCACCAAAAAAAATCTCTTATAGTGGGTGTGGTACGGCACACTTATAATCTCAGTGCTCAGGAGTCTGAGGCAGGAGGATCACCTCAAATTCAAGGACAGCCTGGGCTAATAGTAAGTTCAAGTCCAGCCTGAATCATGTACCAAGACCCTGTCGTGGAAAAAAACAACCGTTACAGTCAAGCATGGTGACACACACCTGTAATCCCTGCTACTTGGAGGCTGATACAAGAGGACTACTGTGAATTCAAGGCAGTCTGAGCTAAATAGTGAGTTCAAGGCTAGCCTGGAATACAGAGTGAGGGCTTGTCTCAAAAAAATTTTTTTTTAATTAATAGATGATCCCATGATATTTTACTTTTGGTAAAATTTGATACGCTGCTCATCAGAACTGCTTCTTTCTTTCCTTCCCTTCCTTCCTTTTTTTTTTTCCCGCCTCCTTTCTTCTTTCTTGTGCTGGGGATTGAATCAGCTAAGCATACGCTCTACTACTAATCTATACCCCCACCTTTCTTTTTTATTTATATTTTTATTTTTTGTGTGTGGTAAAGGGGGCTGAACCGAGGATTTTGAGGATGTTAGGCAAATGCTCTAGCCCTGAATTATATCCTCACTCCTGTTTTATTTTATTTTATGACAAGATCTCACCAAGTTGCCCAGACTGGACTCAAAATGTACCCAGATACTCGCATTATCTCTTTCAACCGATGACAAAAATGAGGCTCCAGCCAGGCGTAATTGTACGTGCCTATAATCCCAGCACTCCGAAGGCTGAGGCAGGAGGATCGCTGCCAATTGGAGGCCAGTGTGGGCTTCATAGTGAGCTCAAGTTCAGCCTGAACTACATAGCAAGACTCTGTTTTTTAAAAAAAAAAAATTGTTGGTGATTTAGTTCAAGTGGTAGAGTGCTTGCCTAGCAAGCACAAGGCTATGAGTTCCATCCCCAGCATCCCCCCCAAAAAAACAAAGAATCAAAAAGTAACAAATGTTTTCCACCATAAATGTGATCGCTATGTATACAATGTACAAATACATGTTCTTGTAAATAAAAAAAAAATTTTAAAAAGCTGAGGGCGTAGCTCAGTGAGAAGACCCCAGACACCACAGAAAGCAGTAAGACCAGGAGACCAGTAGGACAGGAGACTGTCAGTGATTGGACTGGCATCCAGAGTTGGAGCCATTCTGAAGCTTGATCTGAGTACTTGTCACGTGGTTGTGTTCATTTTGAGAAACTTCACTCTAGTGATTTGTTCTCTTTATGATTTTCCTCAATAAAAATTTTGTCTGGTGTGCTTATGCACATCTGTAATCCCAGCACTCAGGAAGCTGAGGCAGGAGAATCACTGTGAGTTCAAGACCAGCCTGGGCAACATAGCGAGACCCTATCTCAACATCCCCTGCCAAAAAAATTAAACAAACACACCGAGACTCTTCAGTGTCCTTCAAATTCAGACTGCCCACCATGATCTACAAAGTCCTACGTGGCTCATACCCCCTAGACCTCCCCCTCTTCTCACCTCTTCTCTACCTTCCCCACTCACAGAGCTTTTCATTCTCTCCCTTGTTGGAGCTGAAGGGAAAGAGAGAGAGCTGGACCGGGTAGGCTGAGCGTCAGCTGCTGGCTTGGAGACCAGCCCAAGGATATTGAAACCTGAGGCAAAGTAAGGGATGGAAGGGTTTCAAAGCTCCCCCCACCACGGCTAAAAGAGAGCAATCCAGAGAGTTGGAGCCCCTTCTAAGCATGTGTCAAAGACTCATCTGGTCAGAGGTGCCTGCCCTTAGAACAGAGGCTCTCAGACCTCAGGACTGTGCCACAGAACCCCACAGGGCATTCAGAATTTGGTCTCCAACAATTAATTCCCTGGCTAGCACTTCTAACATCAAGGGAGCGGTGCACAGGCACACTTTCCATCGAAATCTGTTACTAATTTGGGGTGAGTCACAGTTGAGCTTTTTATTTTCCCATTTGTAATAATAATTCCCACCTTAGGGGCTCTGGGTAATATATGAGAAAACACCATAGTAGGTGCTTGGGCATCATTCTTAGCGCATAGCTTGTTTCCTTCTTTCCTCCTTCACTGAGTACCTACCATGGGCCAGGGCCCACCCTAAGCACTGGGAATACAACAGTGACAAAGAGATAAAAATCCCTGCCCTATTCCATAGAGCTTTTTTTTTTTTTTTTTTTTTTTTTTTGAGATAGGGTTGGACTGTCACTAAATTGTCCAGGCTGGGCTCGAACCTCAGCCTCCCACGAGCTGGGATTATAGGTGCGTACCACCGGGCCTGGCTCAGGAGCCAGCACTCTTTCGCTGACGTGATGCAGTCAGTGAACTACAGTGACTAATAGATCACTACTCTGACAGGTATTGTCTTAGTTATTTTTCTCTTGTTGCTGAGACAAAATACCCAACACCCTAAATTAGGGGAAGAAAGGTTTATTTGGCTCACAGTTTGTAGAGGTTTCAGTCTACAAATCAGCTGGGTCTGAGGCAGGGTGGCACAGCAGACAGGCAGAAAGCAGCAAGGTAAGCATGAGGAGCAAAAGGGATGCAAACAAGGGAGCAGGCAAGCCTCTTTTCATCCTTTATATTTTATCCAGGCTGCCTGGCTTCAAGGTGGGTAGCACTCCAACCCTTAATCTTAATACCCTTAATCCTAGTGTCACATCCTTGATCCCAGCTGACCTATGTCAAACAGATCAGTGGATTTAGTAATCACATACTCTAGATCCAGCCCCACCTGTGACCACATGAGGCTTCGGGGAGACATCTAGACACAAACCATAACAAGTATTCTGAGGAAAAACAGTTTGGCAGTACTGGTGATATTTTACAGAAGGTACTAAAGAAGATTTTTTTTGGGGACGCTGGGTGTTGAACTAGGGGCCTTGCACTTGCTAGGCAAGCACTCTACCACTTGAGCTAAATTCTCAACCCTCAAGAACATCTTTTATAAGGTAGTGGTATTTATATTTCTGCAAAGTGAAAATGGTAACAATAGAGCTGCCAGAAGTCAAGGGAAGGAATCAGTAATCCTGACAGGGTAGCCAGGGCAAAGGCTCTGAGACAGGCATGTGCACAGAAAAGACATCCGGCCGGAGATTGAGAAAGGGAATTGGGGCCAGGTAATGTAGGGCCTATTTGGGCCACAGAAAGGAATTTGGCTTTGTTCTAAATCAATTTTGTAGCCCCTGGACATTTCCGAGCAACAGAAAAACATGATCCTCATCCCTACCCCCGGGAGACCATGTACCAGACCGGAAGCAAAAGTAGAGCACTGCTGGGGTCACCTTGGAGGGAGACCAAGGTGGCTGGAAGAGGGTAGAGAGGCTGAGAAGGGATTGGATTCCAGATATATTTTGAAGGTGAGGCCAGCTGGTTTTGCCTGTGTCTTGTTTGTGGGGTACAAGAACAAGCAAGGTCAAAGGCAACTTCAAGGTTGGGAGCCTGAGCAGCTGGAAGAATACAGCAGTCATCTCCAGAGACAGGGACAGCTGTGGGCTGAATAAACACATCCTGGGGGCACAAACAAGCGCTCAGGTGTGGGGATGTGAACTTTGGAACACCAATATACAGTCACATGGAGATGAAGATTTTATTGCTGTGGTTGCCCCACTCCTGCTCCTCCTCAGAGGTAGGGTGGGCCACAGCAGATGTAGGATGTGTATGTATGGTTTGAATTAGCTGAATGTGATCCACTCACTCTTTCCGCATCCTCTAGTACAGCACAGCCGCGGCCACTGGAAGGTTGCCAGCCCTCCCCTGCTTTCCCTTCTGAGCCTCCCATCTGGCGCACCTTCCCCAGGTGTCAGCTGTGCCACAAACCGCTGCCACAAACCGCTCATCCCAGGCCCAGACTTGTGTGACCTTAAACCGCCTATGGAGGCAGTGGGGACCTTCCCTCCCTCTAGGCACTGCGGGCTCCTGCTGCGGCCAGGGACTGAGTTGAGTGCAGTTGTTTGCTGACAGGGAGACAATCGAGCCCACTCCTCTCTGCTCCAGGGCACAGCTGCACACCTGTTCTCCACCTCCTGCCCAGGTGCAGGCCCGCAGAGAACAAAAGAACTCCCACTCACCAAGGTCATGATCTTGATGGGGGCAGGGAGAGAGACTGCAGAAGGGAACACCCTGTTCTGGAAAGGCAGAGAAACTCCAGGGCAATGATGGCAAACCTTTCAGAGCTTTCAATGATAACAGCACGAGGTGTTATTTATTTTTCTTTTAAGACAAAAGATGTTAATGTATGAGTTGTTTTTTTCTAAACTAAAACCTCAGGATTCAGGTTTAATTGGAATGTTGGCAATTTGTGAGAAATAAGTGGGTTCGTGGTTGCAGTTTGGACACTCATCTCTAAAAGGTTCACCATCACTGTTTAGAGAGTTTGAATCAGCACCATACAACTGAACTGTACATGTGTGCCCTGTCCCCCAGGATAGAACCCCAGGGCCTGCTAGGCGAGTGCCGTACCACTGAGCTACTACTGAGCACTTAAAATGTGGCTGCTGTGACTGAGGGCTAAAGTATCAATTTTATTTAATTTTAATTTTAATTTAAATAGCCACATGCGCCCAGTGTTCCTGGGGTCGGACAACATAGGTTTTAACAGTCGGCTGTGGAAGATGTTTGGATGAAAATGATGCTAGGTCAAGTAGTAACAGCCAGCATTTGTGAAACACACGCTTTGTGGCAGGTACATCGAACACATCATTTACTCCTCACAAGTCCTCTACATAGGGAAAATGCTGGCTCCATTTGACAGATGAGGAAACCGAGGACCAGACTAGTGAAGTCATGGTGCCAAAGTCCCGGATAAGAACATTCCAAATCGCATGTCAACACCACTACCACCACCAACCCTTTAATAAATAAACCCAGAGGATTCGGGAGGCTTCCCATCAGTCTAGCTTTCCACAAATGAAAGGGGTGAGCAAATTGGTAAAAAATGCGAATCAGTCTGTGATTTGGGGGACGAAAGCTCGGCCCCTCTGATCACACCCTGAGTCTCTCTTGGCTGCGGGGCGGCAGGGACGGAGGCTGAGTGACAGGAAGGGACCTGGAAGGAGGGGCGGGGGGAGGGGTGGGCACGGCCAGCTGGTGTCGACGACCTAGGACATCAGCTGGCCGGCGGCCGGCGGGCGCAGACAATGGGCGGGGGTCTGGCCGGGACCCTCCTCCCTCCGCGCGGGGCCCTCTTCTCGTACCCCGGCCAGCTGCCGTGGGTACCTTGTCTGGTCTCAGCTGAGGCTCCTGGGGCGCAGGAGAGCGCGCAGGGGGCAACAGAGGATGCTGGGAAGGCCTGTCTGGAATGGCCTGGAGTGGGGGTGTAAGTGGGGGATAAGGATGGGGAACCGGCGAGGTTAGGAGCTTTTATGAAGGTCTCCTGGGTGCCAGACATTGCTCTGGAAGATTTGCATACGTCCTTCCGTTTGCTCCTCCCAAAGTCCCCCTGGTAATAGTGATAATAATTATCAACAATAGCGATCCAGTGGCTCATACTGAGCTAGCCTGGCTGAAGCTGAAGGCGTTATTTCCGTTAATCCTCATGATCGCCTTGGGAGCCTCGGACTTTTATTATAGCCCTTTCCAAAGGAGAAGCCTCGAGCTCAGTGGTTAAGGGACTTCCCCACCATCAGAAGCTGGGGGGGGTGCACTTTCTCTGCCAGAGGCTCCCCACTACCTAAATAAAGCTTTACCACCAGGATTAGGAGATCTTTCCTTCACCCCGTGAGAGTTAAGTGAAACTCAAACTTCACCATAATTAGGGGGATTTTATTGCAACGAAGCTGCACTTACGGTTTGCATATTTTCACTGGCTCATGTTGTGCATAGCTGATTGGTCTGACAGCAGACAGAGGGACCACAGCCCACATGGCTGGCACAGCCTAGGTTTTTGTGTGCTCCTCTGCAGGGAAAATAAAAGTTTGCTCATCCCTGTTCAGCTTGGCCCCTTACCCAGAAACTGGCTCCAGAGAAAGCCTGGGAACCCAAGCTCTTGGTCCCCCGAAGGTCCTCCTCCTTCTGGCATCCCCCCTCCCATCCTTGGCATCTCTTTCCTCCAGCAGGCCTTTTCCTGTCCTGCCAGCAGGAGCGTGATACAGTACGCACATGCACTGTGTGCCAGGCGCTGGTGTAGGCATGAGGTACAAAGTAGATGTGGTCCTTGTCTCCAGCTATGACTCACAGGATCACTCAGCATGTCTCTAAACATGGATGGTACAGTGTCCTATGAACAGAATGCAGCAGTTTGAAAAGCATTTCACAGGAGAGCCGAATCGACCTAGCCATCTGGGAGGGCTTCCTGGGGGAGGTGATGATAACACTGGCGATCTAGAAAACTGAGGCAGTTTCAGGTCCTAGGACATCTCCTTCTAGCCTCCTTCCTCCTCTCCCACGTTTTAATTCCTTTTGTATCCCTAAGAGCCCAGCTATTGTCTCAGAGGAGACTCTTGAGGACAGACTACACCAGAGAGAGTAGGTGGGTAAGCTACCCCCACTATTTAAAAAAGTATATGATTACTGTGTGTAAAAATTTTAACCCTTTCTTCTTCCCACGGTTTATCTATAAAATTCTTCCAATAAATGTTGAGCTCCTACTGCATACCAGGGACTGTTCTAGGCCACAGGGATCTAGCAAAGACCACAACAGGTGAAGATCCTTACCAGTGGAGCTTCTTGTGTTTTAGTAAAAGAGGCAATAAGTATAGTCATGCGTTTGTTGAGCCAAGCTGGGTCTTGTGCCCCTTTAGTCTCAGCTACTTGAGAGGTTGAGACTTGGGAATTGCTTGAGCCCAGGAAATGAAGGTCAACCCAGGCAACATAGTGAGATCTCATTTTAAAACAAAACAACCTGGTGTAGTAGCACATGCCTGTAATCCCAGCACTCAGGAGGCTGAGGCAGGAGGATTACAGCAAGTTTGAGGCCATCCTGGGCTACATAGTGAGTTCAAGGCCAGTTTACACTACAAGGCGAGGGACTTGGGGTTTAGCTCAGTGGTTAGAGTACTTGCCTAGCAAGGGCAAGGCCCTGAGTCAATTCCCAGCACCAAAACAACAACAACAACAACAACAACAAAAAACTACATAGCAAGACCCTGTCTCAAAAGACTAACAAACAGGGGTTGGGGATTTAGCTCAGTGATTAGAGTGCTTGCCTTGTGAGCACGTGAGCACGAGCACAAGGCCCTGAGTTGGATCCCCAGCACCCAAAAAAAAAAAAAAAAAAAAGACCAACAAACAAAAGAACACAGCGGGGGGGAGAGAGAGGAAGAAGAAAGAGGAGGAGAAAGAGAAGGGGGAGGAGGGCTGGATGTGGTGGTGTACACCTATAATCCCAGCACCACTCTGGGAGTCTACAGTGGGAGGATTGCAAGTTTGAGCCCAGTTCAGGCAATTTAGCAAGATCCTTCTCAAAATAAAAAATTAAAAAAGGACTGGGAATATAATTCAGTGCAAAGGCCCTGGATTCAATCCCCACTACCAACAAAAGAAAGAGAGAGAAAGTGAAAGAGAGGGAAAGTAATGCATTTGTTGTATTTGTTATATTGTTAAGTGATGATAAACACCATGGAGAAATATAAAGCAATAACAGCAGACATATAACCTTGAAATAGGGAGGTCAGAAAAGTCCTTCCTGGGAAGGTGACAGTTTTTTTTGTTTATTTGTTTATTTGTTTGGTTTTGGTACTGGGGATCGAACTCAGGGCCTTGTGCTTGCTAGGCAAGCACTCTAACCACTGAGCTAAATCCCCAGCCCGGAAGGTGACAGTTTGAGCAGAGATCAGAGAGCTACATGTGGAGGCTGGCCTTGCTGGAACACTAAAATGCCATGAAATTCACATCAATAGGATTCTCAAGTCATGAAATTCTGAGTAATAGAATTCTGTGGTCATGGAATGCTAATCAATATTTCTCTGGTGCCATAAAATTCTAATCAATGCAATTCACTGGTTGTGAAATTAAATCTAACTAATAGAACTCTGAAGCCTTGAAATTCTAATCAATCAGGAAACTTCCCCACAAGGAGAAAGAATGCCCAGAGGGTGGGAGGAGGAGGCCACAGATAGGAGAAGAGTCCTGTGGCAGAAGGGTGGAAAGGCCCCAAGTGGGAACTCTGTCCCTCACGCAGCCGTTTAATAGGCAAGATCACTATTGCAGAAGGACCCTATTGCAAAAAAGTCTATCTCTAGATCAGTAAAGTGAAGTGAAAAAACATCATTCCTAGATGCTCACCTGGGTTTTGCTGGGCCTCCAATCCCAGTCTTCTTCTGACCAGGCTTGTGGCCAATGTGTACCTCTGTCCACTGCATTGAGTTGGAGGACTCGGGGCTTGGCCCTAACTCTTCCCTTTAAACATTAGTTTTAATTTGGCATCCTAAATCGGGCATGGCGGCACACACCTGTAATCCCAGCACTCGGGATTATGGTTCTCCTGAGCCAGGAGGATTGCTGTGTGTTCCAGGCCAGCCGGGGCTACATAGTAAGTTCAAGGCCAGCCTGAACTACGTAGAAAGACCCTGCCTCAAACAACAACAACAACGAAAACAACAACAGCAACAACAAAAATCAATAACTGATCCCGACTCTGCTATGGCAGCCATGAAAACAAATGCTCACAATCATGGTTACTCAGTTTGATGGACAATGTTAGTCCTCAAATTATTTATAATCACAAAATAATTAAGTCACCGAGAATTTTTCTTTATATATATATATTTTTTGTTGTTGGTGGTGGTGGTGGTGTGGGGGGATCAAACTCAGGGCCTTGTGCTTGGCAAGCAAGCACTTTAACCACTGAGCTAAATGCCCAGCTGAGACTGTTAATATTTTTTATAGCAATTTGATATTTCCGTGACATCCAAGCACATGATCATTCATTTAACTGCAATTTACAAAAGCAGTAAAATAAAAACTGGTCCCTTATCACAGATAATGGGCCCTACTCTACCCACGTTAGCCTTTTTTTTGGTGTTTTGAGACAAGGTCTCACTATGCAGTTCAGGCTGGCCTTGAACTTGTGGAAATCCTCCTGCCTCAGCCCCCCAAGTAGCTGGGACTGCAGGTGCATGCCTCTATTCCTGGCTCCTGTGTCATCCTTTTGAATCACAGGTCCTCATCAAACTGGGTGGCCCCAAAACATCTTTGCTCCTGTTCTGTTCCCTCTGATTTCTCCTCCCTTTAGCACCTGGGCAATTTGGGGCTTTGAACTTCCCCAAAGTCTCCTAGGAAGCAGGAGGCAAGGTAAGGTCTAGGTCCCAGGTCTCTAGCCTCCAGGCCCCACTACTGCTGACCAGCTCTTGACTTTGGGCAAGTTTCCTAACTTCTCTGAGCTTGGTTTTTCCTGCTTTGAAATGGAAATAGATAATTCTTCCTTAAGGTATCTTTTTTTGGCACTGGGGATCGAACTCAGGGCCTTGTGCTTGCCAGGCAAGCACTCTAACCACTGAGCTAAATCCCAGCCCTCCCCTAACATATCTTGACTGAATGAACCTATGACATGAGCCAAGGTCGCTGAGCACATGATA
>PVJO010017632.1:0-38635 GCA_004026905.1 Hystrix cristata | reverse complement strand
CTGGCTTGCCGGTTTGGTGATAGTAGGAGGCTGTGGAAAGTTTTTAAGGGGCGGGGCCAGGTGGTGGTCTTCTCGTCTTCCTGGACGCTAACCCTGTTCTCCTCCCCTCTTTCGAATCCCAGCCACAAGGTTGGCAGTTTTCTTCTACCACGTGCTTCCGCCATGACGTACTGCTCTACCACAGGCCCAAAATCCAATAACACCAACAGATCACGGACAAAATCTCAAAACTGTGAGCAAAATAAGCCTCTCTTCTTTATAAATTGGTTATCAGGTATTTGTTCTAGTAAATCAAGCTGCTTAAAAACAGCATTCAAACCACAGCAGTCTACTCGACCCCCAAAATCCCCATCTTTCTCACATGCAGAGTATATTCATTTCATCCCAATGGACCATGACTTAACAAGCTCCAGTATCAACTCCAAAGTTCAAAGTCTCATCTAAATCAGATACAGGTGAGATTCAAGGCATGATTCATCTTGAGGCAGATTCCTTCCCACTGTGAGCTTGTGACATCAGACAAGTGACTACCTGAGGAATACAGTGGCAGCACAGGCATTCCCACTCCAAAGGGAGCAACGGGAAAGAAGAAAGGGATAACTGGTCCTACATAAGTCCAAAACCCAACAGAGAAAACAACATTAAGACTTCAGACTCCAGAATGGTCTTCAGTCTTATGCCACCCCGTGGACACACTGCCCCAACCTTATGGCTTTGCTGGACTCGGGCCTTGCTCAGCTTTTCTGAGCTGGCATCGTGTGCTGGTGGCCTCCCTCCCATGGCTCCTGCAGGCCCCAGTAAACCCTCTGCCGTGGTTTCAGCTACACAGTTTCATTAGGTATTGGCCTAGAGAGGGCGCTCTGTCCCTCTGGCTCCAGCAACAGTTTCTCTCTGGAACCCTGAGCTTTTTGAGATCTCCTTTGATGTAGGACAAAAGAAGCAAAGATAGGCAGAAAGGACACAAGGAAATAAGAGTTCTAAGGCATGATCAAAGTTGCCCTACATTATCCATATCTGCACTGTGTATCTTTACCCCCTGGGCTTGTTTATACTCCCTTGGCTTGCTTGCTTTTTTCTTCCAGGTCCATCACACTCAAAGCCTTTAAAGATACTGTAAATCCATAAAGTAACCTAATTGATAAGGTAAAGGGAAGAAACCTGACTTTAAAATGAAGAAGCAGATTTAGAGATTCGAAGAATGATGCCAGGCGTGGCGGCACGTGCTTGCAATCCCAGAACTCAGGAGGCTGAGGCAGGATGATCTCAGCGAGTTTCAGGTCAGCCTGGGCTACATAGTGAGTCCAGCTTTCTGTGACTGTTACTAAATACCTGAGATAATCCACTTACAAGGAAGAAAGTTTTATTTTTGTTCCTGTTTTCAGAAGTTTCAGTCCATGTTTTGCTTGCCCTGTCACCTTTGAGCCTGGGAGAGGGTGATACATGTGGCAGAGGAAGCTGCTCAACTCTTGGCAGCCAAGAAGCCAAAAGAAAGAAAGGAAGAGGTGGGGGGGGTCTCAATAGTACTTTCAAGGACAGGCTGCCAATGACTTAATTTCCTTCTGCTTGGCCCCTCTTCTCCAAGAGGTCTCCCACAAGAGCCAAGATGAAGATGAAGCCTCGGGCCTCCGGGAGACATCACAGATCCAAACACTGGCACCAGTCTAGGTCATAAACGACGTTGCCATTTCTCCCTCGATTTCTTACACGGTTTGCTCTGAGGGGAAGTAAGATGGCATGGCAGGGTGGCATCCCTGCTGCCTTTTGAGAGGTCCACGTATCTGAAGAACTGCAGCCTCCTGCCAAAGGCTGGTATCAACTTTCTGGTTATTTAGATGAGCCACCTTGGAAGCAGATCCTCCAGCCCCAGCCACCCCAGCCAGTATCAACAAATAAATAAATCAGTCAGTAATGAGGAAGCGAGCACTAGTGCTTTAAGCCCCTAAGTGCTGGGCAATTTGGAATACAGTATTAGATAACTAATACATACTTATATCTCACATTGGTTCTGCTTCTATGATTGAACTCAGAGATACACTCATCATTTTATCCCACACACAGCCACCTCCGGCCCCAAATCTCTTCCCTTCTCAGTGCTTACCACAGGGAGTGGTGGGCACCAATGTGCTACCCCTCCTGGCTGAGTGCTACCCCCATAACTGATTGTAATATAGCATATTCTACACTATGTAGTGTAGCCAATATCTATTCCGTACTTACATGTATCAACTTATCTCACACTCACAACTCTGTGAGGTCATCCAGGCACATAAACACTTCCCCATTTTTAAGTGGGGAAACCAAGACGTGCAGACTCTAGGTGATAGGCCAAGGCATACTTACTAATATGGAGGAAATATCTGGATACAAGTAATGTGGCTCCACTATGAGTATGGGAGACAAGCAATACAGAAGGAGAAGAGTGGCCCTATGAGTACCAAGCTTGATTTCTTTGCAGCTGGAAAATGTGGCCCCCGTAGGACCTAAACCATAAGAGGCCTGCTGCCTCAGCACGCCACGCAGGAGCACTAACCCCTCAGGCAGCCTTTGCGGAAAGCTGGTTGTCACAGGCCGGCTAACGCTATAGTCACTGGACGGCGAGGTGCCCAGTGGTCTGTTCCAGGTTCCTGTTGCCCCGCTCAAATAATTGGATGGGACAAATGATGACTATAAAAGTCCAACATTTAGTTAAGGTAAAAGAAGCTAAAAAGGAAGGCAAAAAGAAGTGCTCTGAAGAAGAGAGAAGATATTTCCTGCAGGGAGGGCAGGCCACAGCATGAACAAGAAGACAGTAGTCCTTGTCTAGAAGGGGCCCAAACCACAGTCCGTGTCTGTTCGTAAGATGACGCAAATACGAGAGACTTCAAGAAGACAGAAGAGTTGCTTGTTTGTGAAAAGGTCTTCAATGAAGTTTTCCTCCTTGACACACACCACCACCCCTCCGGCTCCAATTTATTTAGGCTACTACCTTGAATTTAGAGCAAATCTGGGAAACTTTAGTCACCACATGAAACCCAGCAAGGCCACGTATTTGAAGTTGGAAGTGAAGGTAACACATAGGTTTGGTTTACAGGAGGATGGAAGCTACCATCTTACCAACTCTCCTATGTCTCTGGTCTGTTATTTTCTGCCATTGCACAATGTCTACAGAGGCCTGATAGAAACACTGAGGGATTTAGATCTTACTTTATCTCCCTTATTCCTGCCCCTACTAAAAATATTACTATTTCATTCTTTTAGTTTAGGTTAGCCCCCTCCTCAGGCCACATAATCAGAGCAAGTGCCTGACTTCAGCCTAGAACTGACGAACTCTGTAGACAGCCCCTTTGTCAGCCATCTCCATTTCTGTTGGGCACCTTGAGAGACGCCAGTTCAGCTGTGAGAAAACCACCCTCCCACCTCTGCTACAAGCCCGGCTCCTGTGGGGCCCTGAGTGATGGTTCCTGCACGGCCTTCTCCCACCAGTGCCACAGCACGGGCTTCCTCTTCAGAAAGGCCACGGCATCCTTTACCTTTGAAGAATTGTTCCCCTCTGTCACAAAGATGTGGAGAAGGGGAAACAAAAGTATGCTTGGTCTACTTTCCTCAAACCCGAATCCTTCAGAGAACATTTGTACTCATTCTCTTACCAAGTTTTTTTAATTTGTTTCTCTAACTAGTGAAAGCTCATAGACACTTTGCTAGCAAACTGTCCAAGTGATTTCATGGGCACCAAAAAGTCTGAGAACCAAGAATTCAGAGAGACAGCCCTCCCCTTAGCACATGGATTTATTACTTATAGTATCATATTAACTTTATATGATGCACACGTGGGCTCAGTCTAAATACTCCAAAGATTTTTAAACCATCATAGTTAAAAACAAAAAAACTATAATTCACAAATATGTCGAAATCCAATCTGAAAAGGCCTCGTTCTCCTGGGCTGGAGGGTCAAGGATCTCAGGCTGCACACGCTTCTATTTTATCCTGCTCTGTCATGAAGAAGATGTGAGGAAATTTGTGGAAATAAACATAACAATAATACAAGGAATGGAAAAAATCAGGATGGTGAGATTAGGCCAAGATCAAGTAGTCCCAATACTTTTTTTTTTTTTGGTGATGCTGGGGATTGAACTCAGGCCCTTGTGCTTGCAAGGCAAGCACTCTAATCACTGAGCTAAATCCCCAGCCCTTAGTCCAAATACTTTTTAAAAAAAATCTGGTTATGTAATAAAAGTCCCAAAGAGGGTACTTAGTTTCCTAATACCCAGAGAAAAGAGGGACTTCTGAGTGCTTGTGAGACACAGAAGATGCCTGAGATGTGAATAAGCCAACTCGACGCTAAGGAAGAGCGGTCCTGTCCTCAGATGGAGATCTGGGCGCACTTGGTCTCCCAGATCATCACTCTAGCACACTGTGTGACGCTAGTGACAGGATGGATCAAGCCTAGGTGGCACCATGACACCCTAAGAAATATAGTGGCAGTGGCTGTTGGCAGAGAGAAGGGCTGGGACTTTATTAAGTCTAACCTTGCAGAGAACTGTCATTGCTCGCTTTTTCTGTCATACGCTTACTCGGTCATTTGTCACAAACCCCCAAACTTCAGCGGATTCTGCTATGCGGCGCATACTCCGACAATCACAGCAGAAGTGACGTGCGCTTTGGTGCATTCCCTGAAGACCAGAACTGGATGCTCTGTGCCCCACCCTGCCACCAGGACGCAAATGTCACACCTGGCAGAGAGTCAGGACTCTGTAAATGTTAAATAATTAAACAAATGAATTCACAGTCTAAACAATTTGTCGCGGGAAGTTGACCCAATGTCAGTGCTTGAACTGACTAGGAAGTGGAGGTGCACTGAATTCTGAATGCTTTCAAGAAGGGAAATAATGGAGCAGGATTTGATCTGGGGGATGCAGTGCTGGGGATGGAACTCAGGGCCTTGGGCTTGCTCGGCACGTGCTCTACCACTGAGCTAAATCCCCAACCTCCACTGTTTTTAATTTTGAAGGACAGTTGGATGGTATACCATCACAATCAAGCACTTCCTAAAAATAATTGTTTTTAATCACTTACCGTGTCTACCCACAAGACTAAGCTATCTGTACAAAGACTTTTGTCTCAAATTATTAGCTATAAAATATCGAAGACTAGCTCAAAATTATAAAAATAGTAAAACCTCTAGGTTTCCACATAGCTAAATATTTCAACTGTTATCCAAGCCACAACGACCTACACTTTTTCCAGCCAACACAATGTTGCTCTTGATGATCACAACAAACGCACGAAGTGATAGGGAGATACGAAATCTATCTTTTTTTTAAAATTTTTTTTATTATTTTTACCAAGAACATGTATTGGTACATTGCATACATAATGTTCATAATCAACATGGTTATTTTGTACCTGTACATGATACATCTTGGTTTTCCCCCCTCGGCCCCCCCCTCCCCTCCCCTCCCTCCCATTCACCCGCCCCTCCCTATTTGCAACAATGAAATCTATCTTACCAGTAAGGAAATTTAAGCAAAAACACACAGGAACAATATTCTTTGTTTTGTTTTGTTCCTTTTGCTTTTTGAGACGGGCTCTTGCTCTTTAGTTCAGGCTGGTCTCAAACTTACTGTGTAGCCCACACTGTCCTCAAACTTGTGGCGATCCTCCTGCCTCGGCCTCCCAAGTGCTGGGATTACAGGTGTGCACCACCATGCTGGGTTCCCAGGAACAACATTCCTAAATGTAAGACTATGTTTTCTTCACATAACTCTTGTAATGCCGCATAGATAGACGAGATAGCGTGGAAAGAGCCCGAGGCAGAAGAGTAGTCTGCAACTCATCTAGTGTCGGACACGGAGCTTATGTCCCAGAATTGTAGACCTGGCACCGACTGTCAGGTTGACACAGGGATATTTTAAAACCCTACCTTTATACATTTGGAAGAAGTGACTTTATATTTAAATAAAAGATGCATAAACGATTTACTAGACCAACAAGCTATCTACCGACACTTTTTCCATCCCTTATCCGTCTCTTAGACTGCTAGAAATGCAGAAATCAAATGGTTTGACAAGAGAATTATTTGCAAGGCATCAGCGCCGTCTATTGGTCAAATGGAGGGAGAGCCGGCAGAAAGCTGCGGAGCCGTCCTGCCGCAGTCCTGCCCCAACCCCACGCCAAACGCCGAGACCGAGAGAGGATGGGAGCGGCCGCAGCTGGGTTCATCTCAGCAAGCAGATAGGAGGCATCTGGCACGGCGTGGCGTGGAGCTGGAGCCGCGTGGGGCCGGCGAGGTGAGCAGGGTGAGCAAGGGCGGAGGAGGAGAGGCCACGCGCAATTGGCTGTTCGGGGCACAGCACCCCATTCTCAGCAGTGGTGATGGGCACGGAGAGGCAGGCAGGGGGGACGGGCACTTCCTCAGCCCTGCCCCTCAGTCCCCCGCGGAGCGATGGGGCGGCCTCTCTGGCCTGCTGCCCCAGGGAGAGAATTGGCCAGAAGGAGCAGGAAGCAATAACGGCCCCCTGGGGCCTGGGCCATGCAGCCCACCCGCGAGGCACCCCTCCTGCGTGGAAGGGCAGGTGCACTTAGGGCCTGGTCCTGGGAGTTCCTGGTCCCCAGGCCTGGAGGCGCCCTCTGCGCCCCGAGTGCTCCTGCTCGCACTGGTCCTGAGCGCTGCGCCTCTGCGGGACCTGGCAGCAGGCAGTGAGAGCAGGTGGGCAGCTCAGGCACCAGGTGCAGCGTGACGCAGCACTGCCCAGCTGGGGCAGCCACCCAGGTGCTGGGTGACCGTGGCCTCCTGAGACCCGACATGGCTCTCCTCTTGCTGCTGCCATAAGCCTGGCAGTAGCTTCACGTGCTGCCACGTGGGCCAAGCTTTAAAGGTTTACCTTCCATGGGCGCTGCCTCCCCCTGGCTGGTATATAAAGGTGTGGGGTGCAGGCTTGGGCCTCCTTCAGCTCAGAGACTCCTGGTTCCTCACCCCTTTGACTGTCACCCCCCACACCCACCCCCGCCAGATGCCCCTGGCCGATGGGCCTAGGGCGTGTTCCCCAGCCCTGTGCCAGGCGCTGGCAGAAGCACTTGCTTGGCTTGGCTCTGGGGTGGGACCTCAACCAAGAGGCCACTTGCAGCTGCACCGGTCAATTCACCCTGTCCCTACAGTTTGACAGATCTCTGTGATTGAGAAAACATCGTGCCCGATTGTCCTGCTGGCTTGTCATGGCCTAAACTCCTGCCTCACCATGCCAGGGCACGGGACTGGGACTGATAATGTCCTTTCTAGGTCCAAGATGGGTGATAGGACATTTGTCCCAGGTCTGATGGTCCGTGCTGGAGACATCCATAGGGATGCAGTGATGGATGTGGGGTGGGGGAGCCAGAGTAACCTTAATATTGCAGAAACCCAACACTTGCTTCAGAGTCTTTGTTCTGGGCCAGAATAATATTACCAAGTGGCTGGAAAATACCAGTCTCTCCCACTCCTCAGAGACCAAAGAACAGAAAAGTGGGGCTCTGATTGGTAAAATACAGAGAAATTAATTAATAATCCAAATGCATCTTGAGGGATAAATCTTCCAAATATGGCTTCCATCAGGGAGCAATTCAAAGATCCTCAGTGACAATTCAGAGGGAGGGCTGAAGGAAACATGGCTGACATTTTGGATTTGCCAGAATAGCTATAAAATCATTGGCATTGTTTCAAAAGGAGCTTCTCGAAGTCCTGAGAGTGGGGAAGTCCCTCCAGGAGACCAGCAACCAAGGAAACCCACACCCAAACTGACTGGAAGAATGTCAGCTGCAGACCAGCGCTGCCCCTCAGCTCTCCAGCCTGCAGTGCTGCAGAGGAGGATGTGAATTCCTCCCCCGGGTCCCTGTGCCAAGACAGCTGGCTCTAATCTGCTGGTGACAGACGGTCCAGCCAGTTCCCTCTACTCAAGGAAGTTCAAGAAACCATGTGGTGTGATTATTTTTATAGGCAGCCAATGTCCTGGGAAACCGGCTTATGCAAACCACTAAATTCTCCTTGCTTATAAAATGGAGATAATCATAGTCCCAGCTTCACAGAGCTGCCGTGATACTTCGGTGGCTTCTGCAATGGGGTTCACGGAACCAGGATGGAATCCGGGTTTATGAGGTCTGAAGTCTGTACAAGAACTATGACAAGAGATTTCGATATGAGCTCAAAAGAGAATGGGATGCACCTTTACATGGGATGCACTTTTACACTCTCATCTGCACCTTTAGGCACAAGCCAATGTGTAATTGCATGAAAGGCAAAAATCAAGACAAACAGGAAAAGGTAGACGTATACTTGAAAATTAAATAAAAAAATTCTCCAAGTCTAGAACAGATAATGCAGTAAGATCAATTAACGTCACAGCATTCTCTCCTCATTACCCAGCAAATGTGAATTCCTTCAAAGCGTCCTCTGGCTTTCTCAGGACAGCCACACCCAAAGAAGAAATGCAGACTCGATGGCGTCCTTGCTGATCCACTTTCTCTGACTTAGTTCCTTCCCCAAACCAACCCTGTGCATCCTGAACCTGGAGTCTCCTTCCTGGGGTCCTCTAGGACACTCTCCCATCACCCCTGACTCTTGTGTTGGGAGCAGAGCCCAAGAACTTGCAGCTGATGGGAACGATGGTTCATGGTCCTACTTGCCCCATTTCTCCACCCCTCCCTGCATCCATGCCCTTCACCTTGTAGTTTTGTAGTAATACGATTCTGGGCCATGTGTTCTGCTTTCACCAAAAGGAGGCTGGGCCTCAACTGAGACACACTGAAAATTTTCACTTGTACTTTTCTGCTTCTATGAGAACAAGCCCAGGCAAGCTTATTGGAAGATGAGAGTCATGTGGGGCAGGACCAAAGCTGTCCCAGTCATCACAGCCAAGACCAACCTAGATTAGCTAACAGCTTACCTTAGACATATGAGCAACCACAGCAAAGTCCAAATCATCCAGCTGAGCCCAGCCACAAGCTCCAGCACCAAATAAATAAATGAGTGATGGGATGGTTTGTTACACAGCAGTAGCTAGCTGAGGCACAGTAGTAGTCTAATTAAGCCAGACTACTTACATGTGAAGCCCATCTCTCCCCTTTCATCAGATGAGTGATTTAACCACCCTGTGCCTTAGATTCCTTATCTGTAAAATGGGATAATAGCAGTTCTGACCTGTGGAAGTTATCAATATAAAAATGGAGTCACTTAAGTGAGCCCTAACGGAAAAAAATAAAGAGGTCATGAGAAAGGAGCCCTCACACACATATGCCTATACCAGGACTTATTACAAGAAATTCAAGCACATTTCCTATGATAAGAATCATCAAATAAATAAATAAAAGAACCATCAAAAGACTCTGAAACCATGAAAATTCCAGATAAATCACTTCTGTGAGGACCTTGCCTAGCAACAGACTGTACTTCAGGCAAGACTAGCAACACAAGGGCACCTGCCTAGCAACCACTGTTCCCAACAGCCAGCTAACACCAACTTCTGCAATAAGCCCTGCAAATAATGTTCTTTACTTCCAAGCTGTTTATGTGAACTTCTTTTTTCTTTCAAAAGCTTCCCCTTGCATCAGCAACTTTGGATGCGCCTATGGTTCACCATAGCGCACATATTCCAGATTGCAGTCCCCTGCTTTTTTGTGTGTGTTTTGTTTGTTTTAGTTTGGTGATACTGAGGATTGAACCCAGGGCCTTCACACTACACTACATCCCCGGCACTTATTTTTTATTTTGAGATGAGGTCTAGCTAAATTGCTTGCCCAGACTGTTCAAACTAGCAATCCTCCTGGCTCAGCCTCCCAGAGTGGCGGGATTACAAGTGTGTGCCACCATGCCCAGCTTCCTCTCTCTCTCCCTCTCCTTCTCTCCCTCTCCCTCTCCCCTCCCTCTTCCTCTCCTCTCTCTCTCCCTCTTTCCCCCTCTCCTATGATAAAACCACTAAAAAAAAACAATCATGGGTTTAGAAAAATTATAAAAGTCTAGGAAAAGGTCACTTTAACAACGGAGGAGCACAAGGCCCTGAGTTCGCTCTCCAGCACCAAACGAACAAACAAAACAAAACAAAAACAATGGAGGAAGGTGGTTTAGACCTTGGGCCAGTCTGTCCAGGATTCAAATCCTGACTTTATAATTCACCAGCTATGGGTTTTGTACACATTGCTTCCCCTCTCTCCTTTTCTGACTGGAAGGAGGTGGCCAAGAGGATCTGCAAACACACAAAGGATTTGTCTCTTGATATGTAAACATTGGCATAATGTGTTCTCCAAAATTGGTATTTCTGTGATATGATTCCCTAAAACCCCAGAATATAGGGCACAACCACTTTTAGAGATAATTTTTATTGTCATTGTTGTTGTTTGAAACAAGGTCTCAAAATGTACTCCAGGTTGGCCTTGAACTCACTATGCAACCCAAACTGGCCTCAAATTCATGGTGACCCTCCTGTCTCAGCCTCCAGAGTGCTAGGATTACAGGTGTGCACCACCATGCCCAGCTAAAGATGATTTATTTTTAAAGCTAATGATAATGTAAGGATTGAAGACTTTCAACTTTATTCCCATCTATTTCCAAACTCATCCACAATCCCACCTACCTTGACCTCATTCCCAATAGCTCTTTCCTGCCCCAACATTTATCTTTAAATCTATTAGAAACTCCCTGTGAGTCTGGCTTCGGAGGTACCACAGTGAATACAAGGGACCCGGATGCTGCCCAGAACATTCCCTGATATGTAGTAGGTGTTTGTTAAAAGCTTTTAGAATAAATAAAACTGATTGTTTTTAAGTCCACACTAATCAAACGTTAATAACCTGAAGTTTACTGGTTCACAAGCTGCGAACTGAATTACAGGACAAAGTCCCAGGGCCAAAGTTCTTCCCCGAATGGGCCCCGACCCACACCGAACTGGCCCCAGCTCCCTGTGCCCTCACCCTTTCGCAAGTACTACATGTCCTTTAAGGCCAAGACTCCAAGAAGACATCCTGGAAACCAGGCAGAGTCCTCTTGTCAGCGGTCCGCTGCAAGATTTAGCCAATGTTCGTACACTTGCCGCCGGTGGTACGACTTCCGCGGCGCCTGCACGGAGCTGGGCGACGGTGCTCCTCCGTCCCACCAGAGGGCGCTCTCAAAACACCAACCCGACCTCTCGCTTTAAACCGCCAGCAGCTCCCAGCTGCTCTTACGATTAACAGTCAGGACGCCCTCTGGGTTCAAATCCTGGGTGGGCCTGAAACTCCGCGCTAGTGTTGTAACCTCTCGAGGCCTCTGTTTCTACACAGGTTGACAGATGGATTAAATCGGTTATTTCCTGCAAAGCATTTGGAACAACTGTCAGACACTAAGGAAGTTCTCAGTACCCAGGAAATAAACAGCAAACTCAGCCCGAGTACTGTAATTGGGGAGTTTAACAAAGAGACTATTGACAAGGGTGGAGGCAGTGGGTAGGCAAACCACAAAGGATGTTGAGACAGCCAGCTTGCCGTAGGGTGGCCATTGCCTGGGCCCAGGTATGGAAAGGATCACCTGGAAGGAGCTTCGGGCTTCTCCCATAAGACCCGGCGTCCCACCTCCCAGAAACAGCTGGGGCAATAAATGTCTCACCAGGGCTGCCCACTGGTCAAACCAAGCAGGAAGCTAGAGGTCAAGAAATCTCTCTCCAGTTGTGTTGGTCAGCATCCCATGCAATGATCCCACTTCCAGAAGATGGCCGGGAAAGGTGGAAATGAACCTGAAGAAGGTTCTGAAATACCCAGGACAGTATAGTTATTATTGTTAAAGGTCTCACCATGGTCCACGAGCTACTTCAAGCTCTGGCCCCGGCATCTGGCTCTTCTTCCCATCCCATTCATTCTCCAAGTCTCTACTACCCCTCTCTGAAACCCAGAGGTCAACTGGGAAGGGCAGGGAGGGAACCCTCTGGAGTACTGGTAATGCTCCAATTTTTAAATTTTTATTTATTTATTTGCAGTACTACAGGGCCTTCACATGGAGCTACATATCCAGCCTTTTTAATTTTTATTTTACTTTAGATTTTGAGATAGGTCTCACTAAGTCACTAAGTTGCCCAGACCGGGCTCAGTTTTGCAATCCTCCTACCTCTGCCTCCGGGAATGCTGGGATTACGGTCCTGGGCCACCACACCAGCTAAATCCTCAGAATCAATTCCCAGTAGAGATTTCAGTAGCATACAAGTTTGTCAGAATTCCTTTAACAGTGTACTTAAGATGCGTGCATCTGGTTGTATGTAAATTCTACTCGAAAAGTAAAAATTAAACGCATAAGAATGAACTATACGGACTGGTGATAATAATTATGCACTGTACATTTCAAAAAGTTTGGGGTTGGGGATTTAACTCAGTGGTAGAGTTCTTGCCTAGCAAGCACAGGGCCCTGAGTTTGATCCCCGGCACCCAAAAAAACAAAAAAAGTTAGACAAAGGCTGGGGGTGGGGTTCAGTGGCACAGCACTGACCTAGCCAGTGTGAGGTCCTGGGTTCCATCTTCGGCACCACAAAAATTATAAATATATAAGTAAAATACCTAAAAGAAAGGATTTTGAAACTTTCTACCATAAAGAAATGATGTTTAAGGAAATAGATGTTTAACTTGACTTAAACATTATGCGGTGTAGACAAGTGACAAAACATTACATAGCACCCCACTTTAGGTACATTTTTAAAGTTTTTATGAATTACTTAAAAATAAAATCTAAAAGGAAAAATTTAAAAATAAAAAAATGAATGTAGAATTTTTGTTAGTTTTATGCATGTGGCAGTGTTTAGGGGGATTCCAATGTAGACAATTACTTTGAAATGCACCAAAAGTTAAGTGAGGGTGACCGGTGGACGAAGGGTAGAAAGAAGGATAGATATACGCTAAATCCAGAAAAGTAAGGTGCTAATAGTAGAATCGAGGTAGTGAGTACACAAGTGCTGTAAAACTATTTCAGCTTCTTCATATGTTTGAAAAATGTTTGGGGAGATGTTAAAAATGATGTTGGTGAGAATATTGAGTCAGCCAAGAAATCCGTCCTGGATTGATTGGTTGGAGAAACCAAGAAAAAACAAATTCTCTGGGAGTTTTAAAAAATTCTTCCTTTGTGGTATTGGGAACTGAGCCCAGGGCCTTACACTGAGCAGCATATCCAGCCCTTTTTTATTTTTTATTTTGAGATAAGTTCTCACTAAGTTGCCCAGGGTGGGCTCAAACTTTCGGTCCTCCTGCCTCGGCCTCCCAGAGTGCTAGGATTACAGGCATGTGCCATCGTGGGACTCTCTGGGACTTTCCACAGAAGCCACAGCCACTTCCCTGCAGTGAAGAACTGGTGTCCAGGAATGAATTATGCTAACCGTCAAGTCTTGGTTCTGGAGGAAGCCAGTCAGAGAAAAAAAGGGCAGAGAGGAGAGAGGAAGAGACAGCAACCTTCTTCTCAGGAATCCTGTGATGAATACAACTGTTTAACATCTGAATTTATTATTCATTCAACAAACACAGTAAAACCCTCCTGTGTACCCAGCCCTGAGTTGTGTAATACTGACAACGCAGCCCCAGCCCTGCCTTCAGGGGACTCAAAGTCCAGTGGCAGAGAAAGGTTAATTTGCCAGTGACAATCTCAAGTGATCAGAATGCTATAGGGAAAACCCCAAAGGAGGCACCTGATCCAGGCAGCTGATGAATCAGCAGACACTGCCTGCTGGGGAGCACACCTGAGCTGAGTCTGGGAGGAGTAAATGTCAACCAGGCTGGGGGGCGGGTGGGAGCAGAACAGCACATGCGAAGGCCTAGAATTGAGCAGATTCTCACAGTAAACCAAGAAGTCAGTGCAAGTGGACTATAAATGTAAAAAAATGGTAAAGAAAGACTAAAGATAAGCACGAAGCAGTCAGCAGGGTGAGAAAAGCCCAGGTCCTAGATGGCCTCCTGAACCATGCTGGGGCATCTGAACCTTATCCAGAGAGGGCCAGGGAGTCACAAAAGGATTACAGGCAGTGAAGGCCTTGGCCAGATTTGCAAATAATTCCAACTGCAAAACAAGTGAAGGGGATGGAGGAATGTGTCAGTCAGGATAGGTTAAGTTATGCTGCTGTGGCAAACAGCTCCAGAATTCAGAGGATGAAAACCACAAAGGTTTGTTCCTTGGTCGTGTAACATTTGCTGTGACTCTATAAGGATGGAGAGTAGGTGTGTGTGTAACCCAGGTCTTTGCCCATCCCAGGCAAGTGCTCGACCACCGAGCTACATCCCCAGTGTAAGGACTCTTTTCTACACTATCCTTGCTCTAGGTCCCTGGCTAACAAGATCTCCCTGGTTGGCAAGGTTGATGTTATGTCAAGAAGGGAAGAGAACCTGAAGCATCATACACATTTGCTCTCAAATGCCTCCACCTAGAAGCCACACTGTCACTTCTGCTCTTAATTAGCCATGGCAAGTCACACACTCATGCTTTCCCTCAAGGTGTGCCCAAAAGTACAAGAGGAGACAACAGCCACCACAGGACAGGAACGTGGTAGCACTGAGAAAACGGGGAGCAAAAAAGTTGGTAGCCTGGCTCAGGAGGTAGGAAAAAATGAATAGATTAGAGAAACGTTTAGAAACCTTTCAGAAAGATAACAGGATGTGACCACAGTCACAACTTCCTGGAGGAGCAGGGGTTTGTAACCAGCCACCCGTGTGAAGGACAGAAATGGGCTCTTTTGTGGACTCTGCTCTCTATGAGAAAGAGCTCTCGGCCGCCCATTTCCTTCCCCCACCAGAGTCCTCAGTCAGGAGGGAATGCTCAGGATTCTTGAAAATACTGCAGAGGAATCCCACAGCTGCTTCCAAGCAAGAGGGTATGTCTCTTCCTTTAGGCATGAAGAGCCGTGTCCTCTTCCTCACCACAGATTGCCAAGGAGTAGGGGAAGCAGAAAGTTGGAGAAAGTGCCCTGCGAGGTCCCAGACCAGGAGAGATGGGAATAAGAGCCCCCCATCCAAGAAACATTTGCAATATTCTCCTCTGGATGGAGAGTCTCTCAGTTAACGACCCTCCCTTTCTAAATGGGTAAACTGAGGTTCAGTGAAGACCCATGACATGTCCAAGATCATACAGAGAGGCAGGATAGAGAACTTTCCTCTCGTTCCCATCCCATGACCACCCAATTTTTCTTTCCAGAGGCCACGGAATTCACTGGACTGTGGGTATGTTCTAGGTATTTCCAAGCATTTACAGGGATCTTTTTAAATGTAATGGTAGCATGCTGTTCCGGTTTATCTTTAGATGTCTCCCCAAAACCCCATGGGATCCTAGACAGGGCTTGGGGAAGGTGATTGGATCATGCAGGCGTGGTACCCATCAGTGAATTAGTCTACTGATGAGTTTATGGCTAGATGTGTTGTCGGAGGGTGAAGCCTGGTTGGAAGGGGTGGTCCCTGGAAGGGTCTGGGGTGTGGCCCGGAAAGGTATCTCTCCCTCTTTTTAAATCTCTTTTTTTGTTTTTTGTCTTTCACGTCATAAGCAGTTTTTTTCTGTCCTGTCTTTTTGTCGTATCACCCTGTCTTGCAGCCAGCCAACTACTCTATGGACTGAAACCTTTATAATCTGTGAGCCAAAATAAACCTTTTTTTTTTTAATGTGTGAGTATCAGATATTTTGTCTCAGTGACAGAAACAACTAAGACAGATTTTGATACCAGAGAAATGGGGTCATTGCTGCGATGCTCCCTGACCACGTAGTTCTGAAATCTTTGGAACTGGCTTACAAGAGGAGTTGAAAAAGGTTTGGAGATGCCAGCTGGTGAAGCAGCCCTGAGATGCCGTGAGCCAAGTTTGATGGGAGATTCAGGGCAGAACTCAGAAGACCAGAACGCTGAGAGAAATGCAGCCGGTGAAAGCCAGGCTCAGGAGGCTTCGGCTGGGAACCTGCGCCGGCCGATGGTCTCCAGACCGTGAGTGTTGTGCGTTGGCAGAAAATTTATCTCCATTTTGCTCGTGTCTCGAGACTTTGCAGGAGACTGCTATTAAGAGCAGGGGACTAATTAAACTGGCAGAGGAAATTTCAAGGCTTGGGTACCATTTTGGGGCCTTCTAGCCAGCTCTGCTTTGAGAATCCAGAGCAAAAGGCACAGATAAATGATTTTTAAAGTTTTTGGTTTGGCCATCGAAGAAGCTCCAATAAAGTTGGGGCCTAAAAATGGAGCAGAGGAGGGCTTAGTTGCTAAAATGCTTAACATTTTAAAAACTCAGATACTGTACAACAAGACAATAAAAAAGATGGTTTAAAGACATCACAAAATCAGCAAGACTCCATCCCTTGCAAGTTCTTTGCTTTGAGAAGAGAGTCCAAGGGCACCATGCTCCAAAATGCAGCCCCCTAGAAAACTTACTCCTGGGATTTGGTTCACAGGGCTCAGATTCGGGCACTTGGAGGCCTCTGCAACCACCAACAAGATACAAAAGGGCTCAGCTCCTGCTCACACTGGCGACAGACCTTGGCGCTATCCATGTGCTCCTGGTTTTACAAACACACAAAGTACAAGAATTGTAAGGTCAGGGCTGGGGATTTAGCTCCATGTTTAGAGTGTTTGCCTAGTAAGTGCAAGGCCCTGAGTTTGATCCCCAGCACCCCCCAGCAAAAAAAAAAAAAAAAAAGATTGTAGCATCAGAGAGGCTTCTGCCCAAATTTCAAAACAAAGGACTGGAGACCAGGCAATATGCCCCTGAGAGGGCAATACCTAAAGCTGTGAGTGTGAAGTCAAAGTGCAGCGGAGACTCCCAGGATACTGGAAAAGCCAGGAATATGGAACGCCTGAGAAGAGCCAAAAGGAATGAACAAAGCTGGCTGAGAGAAGAGCCAGGAGTGCCGCAGCCACCAGCAGGGACATAAAGGTGGGGCCGCCCGTGCCCTTTGGAGTTCACATCTTGCCACAGATTACTCTGGCTACTAGACATCCTCAATTACGGGATTTAATGTCTGCCCTATTGGGCTTCAGGCTTACTTTGGTCCCATTGCTTTCTATCCCCCTAGTTCTCCCTTTTAGACTGGAATATTTACCTTGTGCCTTTGTACATTAGAAGGGTTTAACTTTCTATTTGATTTTTACAGGGACTGACAGCTAATAGTTTCTCTTAAATCACAGAGGAGACTCTGGACTCAGACTTTTCAGCAGTGAAAAAATAGTAGGACTTTGGCAAATCTTAGTGATAGATTAAATACATTTTACATAAAGGGATGTGCATGCGCCTTTTGCGGGACAGGTTTTATCTAGATGCCCCCACCCAAGTCTCATAGGGTCATAGGTGGGGCTTTGGGGAGGTGATTGGATCATAGAGGCAATTTATAGGTAAAAGTGGTTTGGGAGGTGAAGCCTGGTTGGAGGAGGTGGGCCACTGGGGGTGTGGCCTGGAAGGGTCTAGCTCCCCACTTCCTCTCTTGGTCTCTCTCTCTTTCTCTTTCTCTTTCTCAATTCTCCCCTGCCGTGCCCCTTTGCCATGCTGCCCGGCCTTAGAACAAGCCAACTATGAACTGAAACCTCTACAAACTGTAAACCAAAGGGAACCTTTCTGCCTTTAATTTGTGAGTATCAGATATTGTGTCTCAGTGACAGAAAAAAAAACAGCTGAGACACATGCTGTTCTGCATATTACCTTTTTTAACAGTATTATCTTCAAGCGCTTCCCAGAATAATGTATAAAGATATCTTTTTTTAATGTTCGTAGAGCATCAAACTGTCTGAATGCACCATCATTGAATTGACCAGTCCCCTCGTGATAAATACTTAGCTTATTAGTCCTTCGGGGGATTGCCTTGGTTTTGGTTTTGGTGCTTGGGGGTTGAAATATTCCCAGTTAGTGTCTGCCATCACAAACACTACCACGGTTAATACTCTTGGACAGACATTACACCAACAACTTGAATCAAGGGCGGCAGGCGAATCACTGGGAGGAAAACTGTTGTCAAAAAAGTGATGTGCGTTTGTCTGTTTGAAAGACATTTCCAAACTGCACTCCAGATTCCCCGCTCTGCCGCTGGTTGGTGCTCCGTTCCTCAAAGCGGCTTTTTGCTCGTTATGTCTGTTTAAAATGTATGACAGCAAGAAGATGTCTGTGCATTGCTTATGTAATGAAAAATTTAAAAATACAGACCTTTATTAAAAATACACATCTGAGAAAAATAAATAAATAAAAATAAAAATACACATCTGAGAAAAAGAGAAGCCAGCAAGGGCAGTTTAAGTAGACTCGCCCTGTCCTGGGTGGCACCCGCCTTCTCTCTAACAAGCCTCGCCTGATGAAATTTATTTCCCATGCATAGACCACAAAGCTCAAACTTTAGAAAAAACACGAGGATTTTATCATTTTCTCCTTTGTGGTTTTTCATCTCACCCGATTCTCTGGCTCTTCTTTTTATTCTTCTTTCTCCTCCTTCTCCTCCTTCTTTTTTCTTCTTTGTCTAATTTCTGTCTTGGTAAGCACCATCAGAAAAACTTGCTAAAGCTCCATCCAGTCTACCAAGACAATGCGGAAGTCACACAGAACCTGGCATTTTGAACAGACAGTATAGCGAGGAGTCTAGAAGCAGGATCTAGAAGAGGAAAACAATAATCTATTCTGCCTTAAGCATATTAAGCTCTGCCTTTCTCTTCCCTTTCTGTACACCGGGTATCTGAGGAGACACCGGAGGGGTTGGAAGCGGGACTCAGAGCCCAGAATAGGTCGTGAGAGCCCAAGAGTGGTAAAGAGGACGTCTATCTGGGGGACGCCCCTTATCACTAAATTTCTCAGTGACAGAGCAATGAACCTCAAGTAGACCAAGGAAGAAAATTAGAATGAACCATGAAGTGTTTGATTGGAATCGAAGATAGCAGCATAAACTGATGCATTCAACTTATACGTGTAGAATATATATTCCCTACTTTGTCCACTGAGAGAGCCAGGCTAGAACCCAATAGAGGTAACTACATGGAACACCCAAATCTTGGTCTGTGAGTATCATTTTCCAGTGAAAACTACAAGGGCTCTTTGGAGTCAAGGCCATTTCCAGAACCAGGACAGGGAGAGTACAAGACGAGTCTGAAACATCTCGGGCAAGGAAGCAAAGAAATGCTCCAAGAACGGTGGGCACCATGCCCAAAGGACTTGGGCGCCATTTTGAAGGGGTCCCACAGGCCACCTGAGGGATGACTTGAACATCAAAGTGAGCAATGATCGTGATAGATTATAATCTGCTGACACAGTGAGTCTATTTTGATACAACAAAATGATAAATCAAAAGTTTGATGGAAAAAAGAGATATTTACATAGAGTCAGAATAAACCTCCCCAGAAAACACATGAATTACAAAGAGGAAAAGAATAAAGACAGGCATGGTGGCACACAGCTGTAATCCCAAAACTCTGGGAGACTGGGGCAGGAGGAGCACAAGTATGAGCCTATCTTGGGCTATTTAGCTACTTAGCAAGACCTACCAAAAGAAAAAAAAAGGTTCAAATGCAGCTCAGTGCCAAGGCCCTGGCGTCAGTCCCCAGTAATGGAAAAAAAAAAAAAAAAGAGTAACTTGATAATGGAGAAGCCCAAAAGTTACTTTCTGGCTTGAGGGATCAAAGCAAACATTTCCATAGAACTTCCGAAGATTACAACATCACTTCTGTGGTAATCTTGCCAAAGACGCATATCCCAAATATGACTGAAAGAAGATATCAGATGAACACAAATTGCGGAACATTCTGCAGAAAGAAAAAGTCCTGTCATCTGGCCAAATGTCATGGAAGGAAAGGAGAGAATGAGGAATTTTTCCAAACTGAAGGAAGCTAAAGAGATATAATAACTAAACACAAATCAAGAGTCAAGATTGGAATTTTTGTTATAAAAGCCATTATTGGGACAACTTATGAGACTCTGAAGGGATCTAATTCAATAGTAATAACTTATCAATGCAATACATTTTTCCTCTGAGGCAGGGTCTCAATCTGTACCCCAGACTGGTCTAGAATTTTCTATGTAACCACAGCTGGCCTCGAACTCATGATGCTCCTGCCTCAGCCTCCCAAGTGCCACAATAACAGGCATGCACCACCATGCCTAGATTTAATGTTAACAATTTTTTGCCATGTACAGGTACAAAACAAACATGATGAATGTGATCAATATATGTACAATGTACCAATACATGTTCTTGTACCAATACATGTTAAAAAAACCCACAAAAACAAAACAATTTTTTGTTTGTGGTTGTATTTTGGTTATGTAAGAAAGGTCTTTTTCGGTAGGAAATCCAGACCAAACATCTGTTGGTGACTTACTCTTTGTGTTAGTCAGCTTTTCATTACTGTAATAACATATCTCAGATAATCAACTTAAAGAGAGGAAAAGATCTCTTTGGGTTCACAGTTTTGGAGGGTTTAGTCCATGGTGTGGTAAATGATACATTGTGGCAGAGTAGCTAGCACAGGAAGCCTATTTGCATGGCCAGGTTGAGAAATAGAAAAGGAAATGGTCAGGCTGGAATCTGAACCTCCCCTTCAAGGGCTCCCAATAACCAGAAGACCACCCAGTAAGCTCCACCTCTTAAAAGTCCCTCCACCTCTCAATAGTGCTAAGCTGGTGTTATGGCTTGTGTCTAGATGTCCCCCCAAAGCCTCATGCAGTCATAGGTGGGGCTCCTTCAGAGGTGGTTGAATCTAGAGTTTGTGATGCTGTGATCATTAAATCAATCCATTGATTTTTTTGGCACCACCCTAATCCTGGCAGCCTGGATAAGATATGAGGACAGAAAGAAGCTGCTAAGACCCTTCTTGCTTACCTGGCTGCTTTCTGCCTGTGTGCCATGCCACCCTGTCTTGGATCCAGCCGATTGTGGACTGAAACCTCTACAAACTGTGAGCTAAATAAACCTTTCCTCCCTTAATTCTGGGTGTTAGGCATTTTGTCTCAGCAACAAGAGAAAAGACAGCTGGGGACTAAACACTTAACATGTGGGCCTGTGGAGGACGTTTACCATCCGAACAGTAGCACCCTTGTACAGTGTAGGAAAAATAATTTCTTGGTATATGTCCCTTTTCTGTAATTTTGAGACCTCTTCAATGAAAGCAGTGCTTTAAAATTTCTTTGACTACATCTGGAGTAAGAAATATATTTGACATTGAGACTCGCATTGTTTGTGAGACTAAAACAAAGCTGCACAAAACAACAGATATCTTTGTTCTAAAGATAATATCAAATATGGTTTTATAAGTTGCTAATATGACATAGGAAAATAAAGCCCAAGAGAAACAGTAAAGAAACCCCACCCCAGAAGAAAAACATTGATTGTGACTTATTAAATTGATTTTATGACCCACAATCTTTGTCCAGTCTGTGAGTGAAGTGGGTCATATTAATCCCCATCTTAAAGTGAATGAAACTGAGGCCCAGAAAGTTTAAATAATATGCCCAAGGTCACACAAGTAGGAAAAGGTGGAGCTGGCTCCAGGTTTAATCTAAACATGACATCACAACAGCCTGCAAAAGGGATATCATTATTCCTCATTTCACAGATTGGGAAACAAGGGTGTTACCAAATCAGCTGGTTCTTTGGCTCAATTTGGATAGAAATCACAAATAGGCAGAGTGCAGCTCCCTTAGTGTCAGCAGTCCTGAGCCTCGAGTGCCCACAGTGCTCAGATGCTAGAGTGAGCAGCCAGAGCCAGCAGCTCTGGGCAGCTCCCTGGAACTCTCCCAGCAGCTGGAGCCAGAAGCTCACCATTCCTCTCCATTGCTCTCTGCTGTGCCCTTCCATTCTCTTAATGTTAACAGCCCCAGCTGCAAGTTGCTTTCAGGACCAGCAGCCTTTAATGTTACCAACTCTTAGGACAATTCAGCTCGGGCTGCTCTACTCAAGACAGAAATCATGAATAAGCAAAATAAAACCATTTGAAGGAGGCTTTATTAGGCCTTGTGCTTCAGCACAAGGGGAAGCACTGTATGCATTTATCTCATAAAGGCTTGATTAGATAGACAGAAAGGACAGGTTCACACAGGCCCACAGTGTCCTGTTGATTATCCAGACTTGCATCTTAGTCATGGGGAGTGGAGAGTTTCCTTACAGACTGTGGGGGGAGATCTGAAGTGAAGAGGGGTCATCTTGGACGGACCCCCAAACAAGCTGTCACAACCAAAGCAAGATCCCTGAGTGGCTTTTTGGGGGCAGCTACGGCTGTCAGAGACAGAACAAAGAAAGATTAAAAAGTACCTCCCAGGGAATCTTGATACCTTCTCTCCTGTCTCAGAGGCTCTGGGGAAATGGTCCCTCTGTGGTGATGTGAATATTGAAAAGCGTAGACTAGTCCCCAGGAAGAGTCCTGCATGGTCATGGAGAAAAAATGCCAATGCTTGGCCCCCAAATCCAGGACCACTCTTTGTTCACTGAGACCAATTACGAGAGGCTGACACTCTAGTTTTGCCAGAACACAATGCACTATTGAATATGGTAACTACAAGACATGTGTGGCTTACACTAATTAAAATTAAACAAAGTGAAAACTTCAATGTCTCACACTCTTCCCTTTCCAACTGCTCAACATCTACATGTGCTCATGGCTTCCACATAAGGGCAGTGCAGACTGTCAGACATCTGCATCGCCACAGAAATATATTTATTTACTTATTTGTTTATTTTCTTTCCTTCTTTTTTTTTGTTGGGGGGAGGAGGGACAAGGTCTCATCCTATTGCCCAGGTTGATCTCAAACTCCTGGACGCAAGCAATCCTTCTGCCTCAGCCTCCTGAGTATTGAGACTATAGGCAACACACCACCATGCCTGGCTACTGCAGTGTACAACCTAGAGATTGCTTTGCAAAAACCCAGACAGTATTATTTCCAAAGAAAAAACCAGGATATTTTGAATCTTCTTTTAATTACATGACCGAAGCAGGAGCACTCTCTGTTTTGTTGTTAACAACTACATCTGGTTGGGCTCCTTTCCACTGAAGTGATTTTGTCAGATTTTTCCCACTGCTCATCCATCAGAAAGAAAAATCTCATTAATCCCCAGACCTCCAACTTGGGTCTCAAGCCTTAGTCATGACACCGATGGTTGTAACCTCTCGCCCTGCAGACTGCGAACTCAACAAGTTGAATCCCAGATCCTGCTTCGGTGTGGCTCAGTGTCACGCAGTGTATGTATTTCCCAGGGAGATGTGAGTGGAGGAAATAGAAGACAGAGTCTGGGAACGGCAGCAGCTGCCGATGTGTAAGTGCTCTTCCCAGACAGGATGGTTACAGGCCTCATCTTTGTCGCGCTGGGAAGTGTGTGTGATGCAGAGTGACAGCCAGGGCTCGCAGAAGCGATGCCCCTGCCAAATCCACACAGGAAATGAGGCTGGACTATGAACACGGACTGTCTCACTCCAAACCGCACGTCCAGCGTCCTCCTGTGACTTAACCTCTTCTAAAGCGAGCCAAAGAGAGACCTTGACTCCAGCAGGTGCGCTGCTAACTCCGCCCCTGGGAAGGTTATCCCGACTTTGATCAGGCAGTGAGGATTCCAGCAGACCAACAATGGGATTTGAGTAGATGACAGATCAGAGGTGGGTGGAGACTAGGAAAGAATAACAGGCATATGTGGGCAGAGGAAAAGTTTTTTAAAAAAAGCAACACAAAACAGGACTAAAGAGAAGATTGAGGGGAAGAAATGTTCATCTGGGGAAATTCTTCCCCGGCTATTCTCTGACCAGGCCCCAGTGTCCACCATCACAACCACTGGCCTGTGGAACAAAATGACAGGTTTCTCCTCCATCTCGTCCCCCAGAGTCCAGCGCTGCACTTAGGGTTAGAGATATGTGTCCTTCTACGATTTATTTTTAGTAAGGTATTATTATCAGGGAATGTTTTATATTTTGGAAAAACATTTTTTTGATTTTTTGAGACAGGCTCTTTCTGTGTAGTTCAGGGTGCCCTTGAACTCACTATGTAGCCCACCCAGGCTGGCCTAAAAATCATGATGATCCTCCTTCCTCAGCCTCCTGAGTGCTGGAATTACAGGCATGCACCACCATGCCCAGTTATTTTTTAAATTTTTGACATAATTTAAAAAGTTATACTATGATGAATGTTATCACTATGTATATCTAAAATGTACCATTAAAATAAAATTTAAAAAAATAAAAATAAAAAGTTATAGAAACAATACACAGAAATCAGGTGTGGCAACACATACCTGTAATCCCTGGGAGGATGAGGCAGGAGGATCTCAAAGTCCTGTCTCAAAATAAATTTTTTTTTTTTTTGGTGCTGGGGATCGAACTCGGGTCCTTGTACTTGCAAAGCAAGCAGTTTAGCCACTGAGCTAAATCCCCAGCCCTCGAAATAAAATTTTTAAAAAGAGTCAGGGATGTAGCTCACTAGAGTGCTCACCTAGGATGTACAAGGCCCTGGGCTCAATCTCCAGTATGGACGGATAGATAAATAAATAGAACGAACTCCTGTATACCCTTTAACCACATTCCATTCCAGATAGCACTGGTTATCTTTTTCCACATTTATTTTATCATTCTCTGTGTAAATATTTATGTAAATATTTTCTTCTAACCAGTTTGAAAGTGGCAGATGCTGCCTCTTTCCCTTAAATATATACCAGTGTGTAGTTCCTAAAAACAGGAGCATTCTCTTATATAAGCAGCATACACTTGTCCGAGTCAGGAAACTAACGCTGAACAAAAATGTTCTCATTTGTGGACTTGAGATTTTGCCAATTGCTTCAGGAATGTCCCCCGTCACAGAGGAAGATCCCGGATCATGCACTGCGTTCACTTTGATCTCCTTTCACCTGGCCCAGGACCTCCGTCATTCTTTCTGTCTCATGACATGAATATTTTGAAAGAGCAGAAATCGGTTGCTTTGCGGAAGGTCCCTCTGCTAGGGCTTGTCTGGTGTTTCCACGTGATTAGATTCAGATTACGCATGTTTCGTCCGGTACCACAGAAGTGATGGTGGGTGCTCCCTCAGTGCCACCCACCAGGAGGCTCAGGATGTCTGTTTGTCCCATGACTCGTGAGGTTTGTTTCGATCACTTGGTTAAAGTTCTGTCTGCCGGGTTTTCCCTTTTACACCACCGTCTCCATCTGTGGTATTAATACGTATCTTGTGGAGGGGTCGTTTGCCACTGTGGACATATTCTGTTCTCCTCCAACTTGCACCCACTAGATTAGCATCTCTTAGTCATTCTTAACTGAATAATGGTTATGACAATCACATTTGCCTGGTGATGTTCTGATTCTGTCATTTCTTCTACTTTTCATTATTGGACTTTTGACCTCAAGAAAGAATTTCCTCTTCTCTCTTTTTTATTTATGTCAGTGCAAACGCATATCTCAATACGGATGCTTATTTATGTCGACGTGGATGCGTATAGCAACATAGATTCTTACTTATTCAACAGCTTATAATCTTTTACTATCATTATTTAATTTGATCCTCAATTTGTCATGTATTTGGTGACAGGGAACCTCATCAAGATGTCATCCTTCGTCCTTTGACAATCTACCATTATTCCTTGAGGATTTCCTCACTTCCTAAATTACTTGTGGAGTTTTTGTTTTGTTTCGTTTTGTTTTCCTGCAAGTACTGGGGATTGAGAGTGGGCCTTCACACCCAGCCCTTTCTACTTTTTATTTCGAGACAGGGTCTTGCTCAGCTGCCCAGGTCGGACTCGAATTTGGCAATCTTCATGCCTCAGCCTCTTGAGTGCTGAGACTACAGGCGTGTACCACTGCTCAAATCACTTGACGAATAAACTGAGGCCCGGAGGGGTTGAATGATTTGCCCAGTTACCCTGATGATAGCTGGCAGGACCAAGATTTGGATGCAGGTGGTGTAGCTTCAAAACCCAAGCTTTTAACCACCCAGCAAGTTGTCTCTTTAAGAAAATAAAAGTGGGCCCTGGTGCAGCTCACTGGCAGAGCCTCTGCCTAGCATGCAGCATGGGCGAAGCCCTGATTCCGTCCCCAGCCCTGAAAAAAAAAAAAGACAAGCACTATGAACTCTGCTTTATAGCCATAGCCCCACTGTCCGGCGTCGTTCATCCCATGGCAGATGTTAAATAAAAATGTGTGTGGTGCATGCCTATAATCTCAGCATTCTGTGAGACTGAGGCAGGAGGGTCGCAAGTTCAAGCCCAACCTGAGCAACTTAGTGACTTAGCAAGGCCATGTCTCAAAATTTAAAAAAAATTAAAAGGGCTGAGGATGTAGCGCAGAGCAAAGGCCCTGTATCAAACTACTACAGTGGAAGTGGGCGGAAAACGTGTTGAATGATGAATGATCTGTCAGATCTCTTGGGTTCTAACTTCATTCTTTCCAACCTTAAATTCCACTCAAGCATTCTAACTAGTCTTTTGCACATACTCTCAACTTCCCGTTTCCCTTGTTCTCAAGGTAATCTGGCAACACCAACATTTTACCCACTCAGCACCTGTTACCATATAAGTGACCAAATCTAGGGAAAAGACTCACACAGCATAACCTCTGGTGGGTCCTTAATCCTGCCTAGGACTCGGCCTCGACCTTCGGAGTCCACTTCCTTGCCCATTGTCCTGTTTAGTACTTACTCTCCCCAAAGCTCCTCCTACTTTCCCTTTAGGGAGGGGTGGGGCTGGGCAAGGAGCACAGCCCTTGATGATAGCTCGCCACCCCTTCGTCCGTCTCCCAGTATGCCAGCCACTTCTCAGTGAGGAAACACATCGTGTGTGGGGCTGCCGCGTGGCCAGCTGTTTATGGGCGTCATCAGTGGAGCTGGAGGCCCACACAACATTATAGCTACATCTCTCAGAAAGGAAGTAATTAGTCTGTTGGGAAATGAGTATGGGTGCAGTTCTTCCTGCTGGGAGAAAGGGTGGAGGAAGCTCACATCTCCACGCCACCTCAGCTGGACCAACAGCTAAGCAACACAGATGAGCTCTCAAGTTGCATTCAGACAATCCTGCCTATAGCACCTCACTCCAGCCTTCTCTCTCAGCCGAAGGGATTGCTTCATGCTTCACTGACAGAACCAAAGCCATCAGAAGAAAACTTCCACCAACGAAGAGACCCTCCGCCGAAGAAACCTCCATAACTTCCATGTAGCTAATCTGAGTTCAGAGACTCTCCTTTCTGCTGCTGTACCAAAGTATTTGATTTTTAATAGTATTCTTTTCGTATAATTTACATACAATAAACTGCACATATTTAAATTACAATCATCCTTCATTATGCCCTGGGAATTGGTTCCTGGACCTTCTTCCACCCCTGCCCCATTCTGACGATGCCTTGCATAAAATCGCACAGTAGTTGCATATAACCCACACACATCATCCAGTGCGATTTGAATCATGTCTAGATTACTGATAATATCTAATACAACTATAAAAATAGTTGTTATGCTCTTTTTTAATGGAATAATGACAAGGAAAAATGTCTGTGTTCAGGACAGATGGAATCGTTTCTCCTGAATATTTGGAAATATATTGAACTCACAGATAGGGAGGGCCAAATATCTACGATTTTTGATAAGTATGATGAATATAAGTGTGTCTGAAATCATCACCCCTAAAGGTTTTCGTTGTTTTTGTTTTCGGTTTTGTTTTTTGGTGCTGGGGGATCGAAATCAGGGCCTGGCAGTTGCTAGGCAAGCACTCTAACTACTGAGTTAAATCCCCAACCCCTTCTAAAGGTTTTCTTTTGCCCTTTGTAATCTCTCCTGCCTCCTCACCAACCCCATCCCATGCTCACCTCCCCAGGAACCCACTGATCTTGAAAGCTCACGGTGTGTGTTCTTTTTGGTTTGGCTTTTTTGTTCAGCAGAATTATGTTTAACTCATCCACGTTGTTGCATTTCTTGTCCATTCCTTCTTGTTGCTGAGATGTAGTCCAAGATGTAGATGTACCACAGTTTGTTCATCCACTCACATGAATGGACATTTGAGCTGTTTCCAGTTTGTGACCATTTCAAGTAAAAAGTAAAACATGTCAAGTGGTTCTGGAGATAGAGAAATGGCTACTCTTGGAGCTACCTTCCCCCGAATAGCAACTAAAAACTCCCCGGAATATACTAAAAACAATGACCCTGTGGTGCTGGAGAATGACCAAAAGCAGGCAAAACTGGAAGGACACCTCTACTTGGAAGAATGGAAAAACACTCACTGAACTTCCAGCTTCGCGCGGCTTCTCACGTAGGAGGCTGCCGTCGGCGCCGCGGATAGAGATCTGCAGGCTCGCTGGCTTGTGAAATCCAGGGGCCCAGTTCAGGAGGACAAGACCAGCCGGAAAGTGTCAAAAGAAATCCCAGAAAGGAAATAGGCAGAAAGGAAGAAGCCAAAATTCTTTTTATAAACTGCCCAAATCTCTGCGTGACCCCGAGCCATGCATATGGAGGAGAGGCTGTAAACATCCCTGCTGACACTAAAAAAAAAAAAATGATATAAAATAAACAGAATGTCCGTGGCCACACCACAAAGGAAATGCACATTGACAGAGGAATGTTAAAGGGATGCCAGGGCCCTCTCAGTCGCCAAAGCTAGAACAATTTTTTTGGGTTTTTTTGTTTGTTTGTTTTGTTTTTTTTTTGGTGCCTGGGGTAGAACTCAGGGGCTTATGTTTGCAAATCAAGCACTCTAACCACTGAGCTAAATCCTCAGCCAAGCTAGAACAGTTTAAGCAACAAAATAAGTGAAGTACCATTGGATTATAACTCAAAGTGTAAAATGAATATATTTGATTATGTGGTTTTAAATAAATGGAGAAAAATAGACAAGTCTTGTGCAGAAAAACTCCAAAAAATGTATGTGGGTACTGTGCCCCCAGGGAGGCAGGGCTTCACTCCTCACTCTAAGAACAGGCTGCATATAATAACTTGATGCCAAAAGTGCAGAATGGAAAGAGGGTGGGGGAGTGATTTCACAGTGGGGAGGCCTCAGGCTCGGCTCAAGGTCAGCATCAGCAGGGAGAGAGTAGCACCTTTGATAGGGTGGGATGTGAACGGCACTTTACCTCTGTGGTCTGCCTCCTAAAACTCATCTCCTCAGTCAACTCATGAGAAAGCCTTCAGGCAAGCTCTGGTTGAAGAACATTCCACAAAACACCGCATGAAGATAGGCACGGGACACATGTCTGTAATCCCGATACTCCGGGAGGCTGAAGCAGGATGGTTACAAACTGAAGTCCAGTCTGGGGCAATTTAGCAATTTATTGAGACTCTGTCTCAAAATAAAGAATAAAAAGGGCTGAGTATGTAGCTCAAGGCAAAAGCCCTGAGGTCAATCCCCACTACTGGGGGAAAAGAATAGCCCAAAAACTGTCAAAGTCATCAAAAACATGTGAAATCTGAGGCGCTGTCATAGCCAAAAGGAAACATGACAACCAAATGTAATGTGGGATTCTGGATTAGAAAAAGGACATTAGGTAGAAACTAAGGAAAGCTGAATAAAGCTTGGATGGGTTGATGGTAATATATCAGTGTAAATTCACTAATTATGAAAAATGTACCACATTAATACTAAGATGTTAATAATAATGGAAATGGGGTACGAGGTTATGAGAATTCTCCATACTGTCTTCACCACTTTTCTGTAAATCCACTTTTTTTTTTCTTTTTTGGTGCTGGAACTCAAATCCAGAGCCTCAAGCAAGCACTCTAACATCCGGTTACACTCCCACCCCCAAATTTATTTTTAAATAAATTTAAAAACCCAAAGTAAATAGAAGAAAGGAAATAGTGAACGTAATAGCAAAGGACAATAAAATGGAAGTCCAATTCTACAGGAAAAGATTAACCTTGCCCAAAGAAATCTTTGACTCTTTGACCCTTGAAATGTCCTGCTGATAAGAGGGTCTCTGGTTTTGTCTTTGTCAGAGCAATCCAGATTGGAAAATATTTTCATCAAATAGTGGTAGGACAATTGAGTAAGCACATGAATGGAAAAGAAAGATGAATTTCCACTTCTACATCATACCATGCCAAAAGATTAATTTAAATGAATCACAGACCTCAACCTAAAAGCAAAAAATACAAAGGTTCTAGAAAAAACATGGGAGAGTATCTTCATGATATAGGGATAAGCAAGTTTTTCTGTCTTTTTCTTAAAGAATATTACCCCAAATACCTTAATATGCTATCCATCGAGGAGTTAGAGATTTAGGTCAGTGGTAGAGCACTTTTCTAGCAAGTGCAAGGGCCTGAGTTCGATCCCCAGCACCCAAAGGAAGAAAATGTTATTCATTTAAATCTCACAACAAAACTCTCTGAGACTAGGTGGAGATGTATGCAGTTGGGCTATAACATGAACTAGGTTAAAGACTCCTGCAAATTGCTACTTTTCCCAGTGAGGTTCTCAGTATGTGGAGTTGAGAACAAATATTCACAAGCAGTTACTGGCTAATTCTAAGCTTATATTAAATGACAACTTTGTTGCTCCAGAGTTACAGCATAAAGCAAGATTTTCTTAGCCAAGACCCAGAAAGCAATCCCTATTAAGGGGGAGAAAATGATGGTTACACTTCTTCAAAATGTAAGACTTCTGTTCATCAAAAGATGCCAGTAAGGAAATGAACAGACCCAGCAGACTGGGGAGAGTATTTGCAAAACATAATCCTTGCCAAGAGTAACATTCGCAATAATTTAAAAAAAAAAAAAAAACTTTCTACATCTTCTACAGCTTATTAGTAAAAAGACAACTATCCAATAAAAACATCAAAAGAGCTGGGTGTCGTGGTGCATACCCATGATCTCAGCACTCTGGAGAGCTAAGGCAGGAGGGTCGGAAGTTTGAGCCTAGTATGGGCAACTTATTGAAACCACGTCTCAAGAAAATTTTTAAAGGAATGGAGATGTATTTCAATGTGAGGCCGTGGGTTCAAACCCCTGCTGTACCACAAAAAAAGAAAGAAAAGAAGGAAGTAAGAAAGAAAGAGAAAAAAGTCAAAAAGGAACAAAGCTGTACTAAAATAACTATACGATGTGTGGTCAAAATATACGGTGCATATCTAAATTTTAACGAATGTATTGCAACAAAAGACACATGGCCATTAATTCCCCTCAAAGTACCCTCCTTGCTTCAAACACATTTATCCCGTTGTGCTGCCACTTTCTGGAGTAGTTCTGGAAGTCCTCTTTCATAGGTGTCTTTGTGAGGTGCGATCAAAAATACAGCAAACACCGCTGCTGAGTGCCGTCCAGTAGAAGAGCAGGCTCAGAAAAATATTACAGTGAGTCCTCTTCTACCTCATTCACCAGGTCTGGCACCATGCAACTTCTAGCTCTTCATCAAAGTCAAAATGACCACAAAAAGTAAGCATTTCAAGTCTGACCAGAAAATCCAGGCAGCCACGTTTGTACAACTAATGACACTCCTGAAAGAGGGTTTCCAGATCTGCTCCAGAGTGACAAAAACAAGGAAGCAAGTGTGCTTGGAGTGACGGGGAGGATTTTGAGGGAGATTAATGGCAATGTGTCTTTCACTGTAATAAACTGGTAAAATTTAAACCTTCAGCATGTTTTTCAATCATATCTCATATAAATAGTATCTAATATACAGTGAAAAGCTATCCAGCACAATGAATTTTCAGGAAAACTCACACTAAAATCACAACTATATATCACAAATACTCACTGGAATGGAAAAAATTTCAGACACTACTAACAACATGATACACTGATGGGAACATTGAACAACGGGAATTCTTATTTACAAGTAGGAGTGTAAAATAGTAGAACCATTTTGAAAAGGGCCTGGTAGTTTCTTACTAAACTAAATATACACCAATTATTTGGCAACAGAAATTACACTCCCAAGTATTTATGCAAGACAAATGAAAGCATATGTTTGTATAAATAAGTAAACAAGAATGTTCATAGCCTCTTTGATAGTAGCCTTACACAGAAAACAGTACCACTGTCCATTATTAGAAGAATAGATAAAGCATGTACACACATTCTGCGAAGTATATAGGACATCTTAGACGAAAGAGGAATCCTGTGTTTTTCCATTTGTACAAAGTTCCCAAGCTTTAGATAATGTGCACTAGAAATATGGCTAGTGCAAATGGAAATGTAATATGAGAATAAAATGCACACAGGGCCTGAGGGTTGATTTACTGGGAAAGCACTTACCTAGCAAGTGGGAAGCCCTGGGTTTCATTCTCCAACACCGTAAATAAATAAATAAAACACATCTGAGAATCCAAGGAGTTATGATCCTCCCAACAAAGCAAACTATCTCATTAATAATGTTTTATATTGATTAAATACTCAAATGATAACAATTTGCATAGAGGGCATTAAAGTATATTTTTACATCTGTTTACTTTTTAATGTGGATACTAGGAGAACCTTAAGTACAGTAAATATATTGCACTGTAAATATATTGTTATGCAATTGTTCCTGGGTACTGATCTAAAACTTGGAAATAAGACAAAAGAGGAACAGCATGATGGCACATACCTGTAGTCCTGGTGACTCAGAAGACTGAGGCAGGAGGATCTGGAGTTTGAGGCCTGCCTGGGGAACTTAATAAGACCTTGCTCTGAGATGCTGGAGGATATATGCATCCATACATATTGTCCTTTAGCACTGGCTTCAGCCATCAGACTGTAGCCTCACCTAACACAGACACCTGGGGAGGAGAAGGAGGGGCCTGATGTCAGAAGCCCCAAGCCTGAGCCCTGCCAGAGGGGAATTCTCAAGTCTTCCTCTCCCCTCCCCTCTGCTGTGCTAAGGATGGGGCCTAGGGCCTCATGCACGCTAGGCAAACACACTACCACTGAGCTGCACCCCAGCTCCAGAGGGGGAATTCTAATGTGGAATTTCCCTTTGGAACTTCCCCCAAAGGGAAAAAGGCCCCGGTGCAATAGAAGTGATGAAATAGAGGACTCCTTGTCACTGGGCTGGGTCTGAGAGTTTCCCAAACTTACCCCATTCTGCTTTCACAGAAAAAGAATTTTCAAGATGCCTTGGAAGGAGGCACAAAGGTGTTGGGGATTTAGCTTAAGTGGTAAAGTGCTTGCCTAGCAAGCACAAGGCCCTTGAGATCGATCCCCAGCACCCCCACCAAAAAAGAAAAAGAAAAAGAAAAAGAAAAGAAAGAAGCATGAGTAGGTTTCATTAGGCAGAGATGGAGATTACAGGATGCACTCAAGAGAGAAGAGCGGATGCTCAAAGAAATGAGACGCATTCCAGTTTGGGACTGGGTACCTTTAGACTCCTCTTGAGGGTGTGAAAAACTAGGGCTAAAGTACCCACCCACCTCCCTCAAAAGACTACCAGCCTGTTCACAGGCAGGGACAGGTGTTTTTGTGGATTGTTTGTTCGTTCGTTTGTTTGGGGTTTTTGATAGGTGATTTAAACATCCTCTGGATTTGCTTAACTTTGTGTTTACTTTCTTAATTGGCCCAATTTAAGGCCTTCTAGTACTGGGTCTAATAGGGAAGGGGTGTAAATCTGGCCAAGGACTGTTGACATTGGGACCATACTTACCTCAGCACCAGGCGTCTGTTCCTTACTTTCTTGGTTGAGCCAATTTATGGCCTTTTAGTGATGGGCCTGGTAGAGAAGAGATATAAATCTGGCCAAGGATTGTGGGCATGGGGCTGTCTTGGGTGATGGGCTGAGTCCTAGAAGTTGAAGTCTTCTTCCAAAGTACAGTTTTTAGTTATGGTTTCCTTGTCTCCTTTCTGCTTGTCTTTTTTTTTTTTTTTTTTCCTTCAACATGGTTCAACACTCTCAGAAACCCAGGAGTCCTGTGCTCCAGAGGTGACAAAAACAGGCTCAGAGTGACCAAGCCATCCGTGTAAACCTGTGTGACACACTGCTGAGCGGCTCCTTGTTAAGGCAAACAGCGCACAGGGCTGCATCAAAGAGCAAGCATGTTTGTTCAGGAGCATCGAGGTAGCAGACGGAGGCCGAAACTCAGGCAGAACCCAACTTCACTCAATCACAGAGCAGCAGGGTTTTTAAGACTGAAGTAAGAGAAAGACTGTAGATCACCTGTGTGGGCTAATTGGCTCCACCCAAAGGAAAAGGGAACTTCCTGGTGTCTCCATGACAGAAGTAAGTTTGCCACTCAGAACATGGCGCCTACGGGAGGGAGCTCTCCTGCCCGGTGGAAACTGGGGAATTGGAACACTCTCTTTTTTTAATTACATTTCAAAGAGATGGTCCCCAAGAAAGAAGAAAGACTGTCATTGGTTGTAAACTGCCAAGAGACTTGAGACTCACACACATCTCAAATGGGTAGAGAAAGAATTTATAATACCTTATGTAAAGTAAACACCCTCAGAAGGGAGCCCCATCATGAGGCTCAGGGCCAGAGGGAGATCAGGGACCTCCCAGCAGGAAGAAGCCTGTCTAAAGTTTAGTCAACCAAGGGGATATTAAGGTTAAGGTTGCCATGCTGTGTCAAGACAGACTTCCTGGGTCCAAATCCAGGCTGTACTGCTGGGTGACCTGGCACAAGTTCTTCAACCTCTCTGGGCCTGATTTTCCTCACCTTATAAAATGGAGATGATTAATATTTACCTCACAGGAGGTGGTTTATAGATTATATATATTAATCCAAGCATAGCACAGCAGTATCTGGTGCATAATAAATGTATTACTTGATGTCAGTTAACTACTTCATCACTCTGAGCCTCAGTTTCCCCCATTCTATCTAAGGGTTTATGTGGAAAATTAAGTAAGATCATGGATGCAAACACCCTTAGCACAGGCCTCTGGCAAGACTTTCTTTAATCACTAACATTCTTGTAACTACAGTTACTGACGTCACCAATCTGTCCGTGATTCACCTACAGTGCATGTGGTAAAGTAATGACAGCTCATGCTATTATTCTCTATTTGGTTACTATAACCATTATTTATCATTGTTTCACTGTTATTATCTCATACTATTCCCCATGATTCATGGTAATACTGACAGTATTTCTATTATCTCGTCGTTCTCCACATCTCAGTCCCCTTATATCAAGTGATTCCAATGCCTGTCAGGACCTCTCATCCCCAAACCAGGAGAAGATAAAGGTGGGGCTCAGGCCCTGGTCCCCAACACTGAAGCAGAGGCTGACAGCAGCACACATGGGCCCTCTGAACAAGGGGGAGGCAGTGAGTGGACCCACCAAATGATTCTGCATAAACCAGGTGGTGAGGTGAGTGGGGCCAGGACAAAGGTCTCCCCTGCTCCCTAAATTGTTGAAAGTCCCATTCCCACCTTCCGTGCGCTGTTTAATGGTTTCACCCAATCTCCACCCCCCCACCCGTGGGGTCACCCACAAGGTGGAGATCAAATAAATGCCAGCCAGGACTCCACCCAGCCACAGCTCTAGCCGGCAGCTTCTCCATCTGTCAAAGGATTTGCCTTGCCTACCCTACCTCAGCTTCAGGAGATTACTGTGAGAAACAAATGAAACGGAAATGACTCCTTTAAAGCACATACAAAGTAATTAAATCTTTATTGAAGTCTTTCTGTGCCAGAAACTGGCCACACAGAGGCGAAAGGCACAGTCCCTGCCCTGGAGGAGCTCACAGTCTAGTAACAAGGCAGAAGAGAACATGATTCCCACAGCCCGCCCACCTCCCCTATTTTCACCTGGCCTGGGGAAAGTGAATAGGAAGCTTTTAGTCGACTCTTCTACCCTCCCTGGGGCAACGGACTTCTTTCACTGTCCTGGGCATTATGAGAGGGGTGCAGCTGCTGTCTCAAGAAGCTAGGACACCCCGGCAGCATATATACAACAGTAGTTTTTATTTCCCAAAGCCGCAAACCAGTGCAGCAGAAGCTGGGGATACTGGGGACACTGGAAGTAGCGGGGCTGGGCCAGCCCAGTCCAGTTGTGGGAAACAGGAGTAACGGGAAGGGTTGGTACCCGGGGCCAGGGAAGTAGGCCGAGAGACAAGTTTTCAGGAGGAAAAGCTCACAGTAGGACGCCACCAGTCACAGCCAACAGAAGAGCTGCTAACCCAGCCCCTTGAGCTGCAGAACCTTTACTTGAGGGTTTCGTGGTCCAACCTTTCCCAGGGTACTGCACCACATTACTGCGGTCCTGGTGGCCAGCTGCACCTCCAACCACCCTTGGCTCATCCTTCTGGGAGGCACCAGGTTGGACTTCATGGGGAAGATCCTGGCTGGTTGGGGTTGGGGTGGGTTTGGTGGTAGAGGCGAGGGTAGTTGGGGCTGGGGTGGAAGTGACGACAGAGGTGGTTGAAGCCCGAGTGGTTGGAGGTAGGGTGGTTGGAGGGGGCAGGCGGATAAGGGGTGGGATTCGAGGAGAGAAGTAGGTTTTGTTGCGGAGGTCTGAGTTACAGCGGGACCCCTGGCAGCATGAGCCGCTGAGTGTGAACCCGGGGCCTGTCACCCCATCTCGGGTGCAGAACTCATCCTGGACGCAGCCTCGGACGGGCAAGGATACAGTCACATTAGCTGCAGGAGGGAGACACAGATAGGTCAGTGGTTGGATGTGGGGAGGTTTGCACAGCCAAAATGAAACACAGGAACATCTGGAGCAAGACAAGATCAGAGGACCCTAAAATAGGACAGAAGGGCTCTATGCCTGTTGATGAAACAATCTCAAATCTGGTCCCGGCCTGCCAAACAGAGTCCCACTGTCTTTGGCATACGGGGGACCACATTTTCACAGTGCTTTAAGAGGAAAAATGTGTACCTGGAACTACAAGTTCACCTTGAAATAAAGGTTTGGACTACTATATACATCCCTCCTAGGACCAAAGAGCAGAACAAGCTTCCCCTGTGTCCCTCTCACTATCTCCCCTCATCCTGTATTGTGCCCAGCCCGTCTCTACCAAATTTAGTCCTGGATCCAGAGCCACAGCTCCCAAAGAACACGCGGCACAGGACGGAGTTGAAGAACTTCATTTCCCATCGTTCTGATGTAGGGGGCGTGAGGCTGACCGCATCTCGCCTAACACTCCAGGACAGGTGAGGAGCCCTGAATCTTAAGGGCTCAGAGCCAGATTCCCCGCATTACATGGGCAGAAGTTTAGAAGCTTAAATACACTTGTATATTCTCCCATTCTATATTTGCCGTCTCCGTCTATGAAAACGCATCCCTCTCAAAAAAAAATTTTTAGGACAAAAGCATTCCTATTCCCAAGCTATATGGGTATAGGACTGCATTTCCCATAATGCGCCAGTCGCAGTCCCCAGAAGGCGCTGAAGGTGGGGGGACCCTAAAGCCCCACATCACCACCCAGGATGTCTCAGGAAGGCTGCAACTCCTGCAGGTCCCGGGCGCCGGCCGGGGCTCGCTCACCTGCAGTCAGGGTGACGTTGCCGTCGAAGCAGCCCTTGTAGACGCGGTCGCTGGCGTTGTAGCAGCTCACGACGGGTGGCGCTGTACTCTGACACTTCTCGTGGCTCAGCCCCACGCAGCTGTAGCACTCGGCGCCGTTGGGCTGGTACGCGCTCTCGTTGCCTGCAGGGGAGCCGCGAGTCAGGAAAGGGTCCCGAGAGCCTGGAACCGCAGCTCGTCCAGCCCGCCTGAGGGCGTGGCCATCGCCGCCTTGGCCGCGCCCCTGGCCCCTAGGCCCCGCCCCCAGTAGGCGCCTCTGGGTCTGCGAGGCGAAGCCCCGCCCGCTATACTCAGCCCCGCCCCCGATTAGCCCCGCCCCCGCCCCACGGACCTGCAGGGTTGAGCCCCCGCGAGGTGAGGTTGAGCTTGGCGTTGCAGTGGTCCTGGGCGCACTGCTGCAGCTGGATGAAGGCCAGCAGCCCGTGGAGGTCCAGTCCGCGGTCGTTCTTGCCGGGGAGTCCGGAGCCGCAGCCCCGCACTGCCATTGAGAATTGCCCGTGGACTGTGGAGAGGGAGGGGGCGAGTCAGGGGCGGGGCCTGGGCGGGGCCTGGGCGGGGCCTCGAACACAGGACACCTGCAGGTGGACAGGCGGACGGGGGTGGGGTCTGCAGGGGCCTCGGAAGGCGCAGATGGCAGAGGAGAGGACAAGCAGAGGGAGGGACTGGGTCGTGGAGAGCAGCGTGCCAGGGGACAGACCGACAGGCTGCAGACAGAACCGAGGGGGAGGCCAGCAGCGGGGCGAGAACCGTACACTGCCTAAGAGGGTCGGAGCTGCAGAAAGCGACAGAAGGAACGGAGTGACTGGAGAAAAAGGCGCAGGACCGCCTTGCTAGGGGCTTGCTAGGGGGCGTGGCCTGGAGGAAGAGGTTCCTGGGGCGACTCCGGAGGGCAGGATGGCACAGAGGACCGCGCCTGGCAACCCGGGGGCTTCCACAGAGGGTGGGTCAGACAGGCAGAGCCTCAACCTGGGCACCTAGAGATCCCTCTTAGAAGATCCTCGACGACTTAGAGACCCATTAAATAGCGGGATTTGGGCTGGGCAGGGGGGAAGAGGAGGATTCTGAAGGACCTGAGTGGAAAAGGTGGCTTCGTCCCAGACGCAGATTGTCCCAGCCGCTCCCAACTCGCACCTCCCTACACACACCTCTATAATCCCCTGGAAGGAGGGGAGGGGCTGCGCAGAAGGGTCCCGGCCAGGATGAATGGGAGGGGCGGGGCCGAGTAAAAGGGGTGTGGCTGGAATCGGAGGGGCAGTAAGGAGGCGGGGCCCGGCTGGAGCCCGGGGAGGGTGCTCGAGGACCTCGGGGTCGCACTCACTGGTCTCCACCGCCCCCACGGCCTCTGTGCAGACGTCCACGCCCGGCGCGCACT